>APFE030862247.1:62360-106573 GCA_000404065.3 Pinus taeda
ATGTTTTACTATTTTGTACCACTATTACACTAATCATTATCATTATTTAATTCATGTTATTACTATATTAATAATTTTAATTCATATTATTACTACATAGTTTGTTTGTTTTATGTTTTACTATTTTGTAACACTATTTTGTGACATTTTTTTTTATAGAAACGGGTAGTGGATTATTAGAAACTTGGCCTTAATGCCAAAAAGCAGATTACAAAGGGTGTCTAAAATGATAAGTGTCGAGCAGCCTTGCAAGACCGTGACACTTATGATTAGCTCACATCTTTTCTTGGCTACAGCTATATGGTCTATTTCAGAGTTTTTCCCAAGCTTATGGGTACAAACAAACTGATTTAACAGAAAGCAATAAAACATGACAATGATCTAATTTAAGGAATTGGTGCCCATATTTCCTGTCCGCCTTTGAGCAGAGCACCTGCCGTGAGAAGGGATGCTTTGTTAGCTTCATTGTCCGCCTCCTTATTATTGGCTCTCAACACATGATAAACATTTAAATTATGGAAAGAGTCACCAAGATCTAAAATTTTGTGTATCAACCTTGCTAGCCTTAGGTCCTTTGTGTTAGAACGAGTCACCATAGTGTTGATAATAGCCTAAGAATCTCCAATATCATTGACCTCCCTGATGTTCAACACTTTCAAAATCTTGAGTCCTTGAAAAAGAGCCACAGCCTCAGCTTGGATGCTGGAAGCGATGCCCAAGCCCCAGGCGAAGCTATGGATCCTAGAACCAGCTGGGTTTAATATAACTCCTCCAACACCAGCTCTTCTAGGATTGCCCTTAGCAGCCCCATCAAAAAATAAGGAGTGCCTTTGCTGGTTTGCAATCCATCCCTGGAGCTCGTTTTTTGTAACCCTTATTTGCCAAACTTTTAGGAGGGGGATACTCTTTACCAATTTTTGGAGCTGTAGGTTGAGAGAAGAGCTCTAGTTTTTATCCTGCTAGGTGAGATTTAAATCATCTTTTAGGTCTCTCAGGCACTCTTTTAACTATAATTTTAATTTAACTGCCACTAGCTTGATGTCCTGCTCGCAATTTCGAAAAATCCTTTTGTTTCGCTCTAGCCAGATCCGTGAGTAGATAATTTTAGGGAGAATTAACCAAGCCGCTCTAATAATTTTGTTTTTTGGAGGAGGACCAAAGTACCTTTGCATCCATCTATCAAAAAACTAGCAGTGGAGGAAGGAAACTCGAATCTGGGACTTAGAGTGTCCAGCAGCACGGACCACATCTACAAAGTAAAGGAGCAATCTAGCATCAAATGTGAAATGGTTTCATAGTTTTCCTTGCAAATTCTACACCTTGAAGGGCCGTGGAAGCCATGCTTCACCAGATTATTGTTAGTCAAGATTTTGGAATGGCATAGCCAATTGAAAAAATCAATTTTTGGCAGTGAAGGGTGGTACCAAATCCCTTTCCAAGGCTCTGGATTCATGGCCACATGGGGTCGCTTGCACAACTTGGCGTATCCCTGAGAAACAGAATAACCACTAGCCTGCACACCCCAACCTCTAGTGTCCTTGCTTCGCATCCGCAATGGAGCTAATCCATGGAGTTTGGAGAATAGTTCCTCGCGTTCTATAGCCAAATTTGGGGTCGTTTCAATTTTCCATCCAGCCCAGTGAGATTCCTGCCAGACTGAGATACCCCACAGGGAACGCATACTAGCACTCATCCACCTACACAACCCTTTGAGGGAGGGGCAGTCTCCCAGCGGCTCCTCGTTCATATTCTGTTTGTCCAAAGGTTGATCCTTTTTCCATTGCCAGGGACCCAGTAGGCATGAGTATTTATAAGCGGACAGGCTTTTGAACAGAGCTTCTGGAAGGGCGAATTCAGAAGCAGCAGAGGATGGCCTAGACAGAGGGAAACTTTGCCCATAAATATTTTTTCCAAAGAGCTAGATGAGCCCAACCAGGGTTCGGAGCTATAATCCTCCAAATGAGCTTAGCCCCCATGGTGATATTTTGAACTCCAAGATTTTTGAAATTCAAGTCTCCTTCTAAGAGCGGGTTGGAGATGGAATCCCAGCTGACTAATGAAAACTATTTCTCATTTTGCTTGCATCCCTTCGAAAAATATTCCTAATGATCTCCTCCATTTTTTTTAGAATCCGGGAGGGAGCAAGAATGGAAAACTAAAACAAGGGAAGATTGTTAAGAACAAATTTAATGAGGACAGACTTACTAGCAATGTTGAGCCAGGAAAAGCCCTAGGCAAGCAGTTTTTTCTTGAATTTCTCCAGTTTGGGAGGCCAATCTCTACTGAAGGCTCTTTTAAGAAATACAGGAAGGCCCAAATACTTGAAGGAAGTCCAGTTTGAGGAGGCTGCGAAACCAAAAGTTCTGGAAATGGAATTGAGCATGCTAGAAGTGGTGTTCCAGCAATAGATATGGCATTTTCCAATGTTTAAACTGCTTCCCGAAATAAAATAAAAAAATCATCTAGGACTCCTTTAAATCTGGAGGCTAGAAGCACAGAGGCAGCTCCCAATAACAAGGTATCATCTGTAAAGAGGGAATGGTTGATATTTTTAACACCTCTTTCTATACAGATCCCAACAATTTTCTGATCCATCATTTTTTTGTCGAAATAGAAGTTGAGGACAGAGACTTGAAGAACAACTAGAAGGGGTGAGAGTGGGCACCCCTGCCTGAGCCCTCTCGTGGCTTTGAAAAAGTTAGTAGCTCTGTTGTTTATTGAAGGAGTGATATAAGTCTTCGAAATGCAGGCCCGAATCCAATTTATAAAGTTCTCCCAAATCCAAATTTGTGTAAGACTTTTAGCAGAAAATTGTGCTTGACTCTATCAAAAGCATTCGCTAAATCAAGCTTGACAACCATACCTTTTTCCTTGGGACTCATACTTGAGTGGATTGCCTCTTGGACCATCATGTAGTTGTCCACTCTTTGTCTCCCTTGAATGAATCCTCCTTGGCTTTCCGGAATGAGTTTGGGGAGGATGAGCTTAAGTCTATTAGCAAGAACTTTAGTAATCAGTTTATAACCGATGTTACATAGCGATATTGAACGAAACCTGTTGAAAGTATTGGCTCCATTCTCTTTCGGAATGAGAGCAAGAAAAGCAGTGTTCATGCTTCCTCCGATTTTCTGGCAAGCTTGGGACTTGATAACCATTTTGTATAGATCCTTTTCCATAATCTGCTAGCAAGATTGGAGGAATCTGGCTAGAAAACCATCTGGTCCAAGGGCTTTATCTGTGTCCATGTCAAAGAGGGCATCCTTGACTTTATTCTTAGTGACTTTAGCTTCAAGATGGTGATTCATTTCAACAGTACTCAAGGAGGGAACCATGTCAATCATATGAAAGCTTTAGTCTAGATTTTTATCTTCGCTATATAGGATTTTAAAATGAAGGGAGGCAGCTTTTTTGATGCTTGCATTTTCTTTATGAGTAATAGTGCCATCTTTAATTTCAGAAATGGCATTGGTGCATTTCCTAGCCTAAGCTTGTTTATGGAAGAAGGAAGAGTTCTTGTCCCCTACTTTAAGCCAAAGACTGCGTGACTTAAGCCTCCAGTACTCTTCTTCTATTAGACAAGCCTTGTGGAAGTTTTGCTGCAACTGGGCTTCTTTGTCTAGAAATTCTTTGGTTATATCAGTTGTTTCAGCTTGGAGGTGGTGACTTTCCAGACTGCATTGAAGAATTTTTCTTTCATTTGCTAGATTGGGTAGAGTTTTGAACCAGCTTTTTAAAGTCGTTTTCACTCTTCTGAGCTTCTCCTCCCAGACAAAAAATGGGGAGCCTTTTACTAGCTGCCTCTAGATGTCCTTAACTAAATGCATGAAGTTTGATTCATTAGTCCAGAGTAGGCTGAATCTGAAGGGGATTGGACCAAGGTCAAGCTGAAACACCAGTTCCAGCTTGTTGGGTTTATGATTTGAAGTGCTACAAGGGAGAATGTGAACTCTAGCTTCTAATCCAAGCAGAAGAAAAGAGCTTTGAATTAAGAATCTATCCAATCTAGCAGCAATATGGCTAGGACTAATTCTTTTGTTAGTCCAAGTGAACTTACACGAGATTGGCTTGATGTTTAGGAGGTCCCAGTCCTGCATAAGGTCCTCTGCCCATTCCCTTGTCGGATCTCGAGCAGTGATGCCTCCTCTCTTGTCTATTGAAAGGAGAGTAAGATTGAGATCTCTTGCTATGATGATATTCTCTAGATTGACTAGATCTGGTTGGGTTCCTATGGAGTCCCAGTAGGACTTATTTTCCACAGCGTTCATAGGGATGTACATGTTGAAGAGGCTGATAATCTCTCTTGAGTATAAGTGCAGCAATTTTAAGAGCAGCTACTGAGTATTGAGGGATTCAGAGATGAAAAAGAATTTCCTAGAATTCCAAAGAGTGGCCAGCCCTGCAGAACCCCCTCGAGCTGAGATAGCTTTCGCCTCACATTTTCTCCAAAGTTTCTTTCTTTCCTGAAGGAAGACAGAGTCTTCCAGTTTGGTCTCCTGGATGAGAAGTATGTTAGGAGTCTCTGTTCTTATTAAACTTCTGATGGCTTCTTTTTGATTCTACTCCCCATACCTCTATAGTTCCAGGAGACTATCTTCATCATTTATATTTCTAGTTGGCTCCCTTGGAGCCTTGGGGCTGGTTTCTTGCCAACTTTTCTTGTGATGCTAGGAGCTTCTCAAGAGTTGGCTGGCTACGTTGAAGCTTATCCTTGAAGGTTTCCTGCTCTCTTTTTACCACGTCTATTTTGCGGCCTCTTGTGGATCTCCTTATCAAAGCTTGGGATTCTCCTATTTCCCCTTCTTCCTCTGAGCACTCTTATTCATGCTCCTCTTCCTCTGCTACGATAATGTTTCCTTTGGGGCTCTCAACCATTACCAAATCTATTGCTGTTACACCACTTTCAGCCATTGCCTCTATTGCTGGAACACCACTTCCAGCTTGATCAACTCTATTTCCAGAACCTTTGGGAGATTTAGAGGGAGGGGTTGATTTTTGTTTTTCTGGTTCCTGAGATTCCTCTATTTGCGAGATTAGAGGGGAAAATTTGTTTTTCTTGATCCTTTCTGGGAGGGGGTTGCTGAGGGGGCGCCTGTGGACCTCTTCCATTTGGACCAGCCTGCTTTTGGGATTTTCTGGCGCACTTGACCTGATTCCAAGCTCCTTCTTTACCCTGTTTTGGTTCCACATTGGTTGGGAAACCTCTGGCGAAGTGTCCGTAGACATGACATTTTCGACATTTGAAAGGTAGCTGCTCGTAATCCAACTTCTGCAGATGGGACCAGCTTCCTACTTTGATTTTGATGGTTTCCAGGAGACCCACCTCTAGGTCTACTTCTACGCATATATGAGCGCAATCATATTGATCTTTTTTGTTTGCCCTATCTATGAACTTCCCAAGGGTATTTTCGATGTGTTTTAGTGAGTCCCAGTTCCAGCAATAGACTAGAAGATTAGGAAGTCTGACCCAAACAGGGACCGCCGAAGTGACATCGACTGCAGGGTCGAAATCCGGGGTCCATCTATTGAGGTACAAGCCCTAGGGCCCCATGAAATAGGGGCCATTTTGGAAGAACAGATCCTTGTCCTCCTTTGAGGTGAATTTGAAAAGGAAATACCCTCGACCTAAGAAGTAAGAGGTGACACTGCTCTTGATCAGAGGACCCCAATTCCTATTTACTCAGGACTCAGTGGTCTTAGGAGAAGGCCGTAGATCAGTGAATTGACCGGCAAGAGGCCGTTCAGCCAAGGAGAGGGCAACCTGAATCGCGGTCTCAGGCGGCAGGGAGATTTTAGGAATGTCTTCCAACCGCTTGAAAAACTTGGCTGCTTCGCTCTTCATAAGATAAAAGTAAATTCAACTTTTCTTTGACCTCGCAGAGACTTCACCCGGTCATGGTGAGTTGGATGCTCCTGCATCACATTATCTTTATTTAATTCATGTTATTACGATATTGTTTGTTTGTTTGTTTGTTTTATGTTTTACTATTTTGTAACACTATTTTGTAAGACTACTATGCTAATAATTATGATTATTTAATTCATGTTATTACTATATTGTTTGTTTGTTTTATGTTTTGTGTTTTACTATATTGTAACACTATTATACTAATCATTATCATTATTTAATTCATGTTATTACTATATTAATAGTTTTAATTCACATTATTGCTATATTGTTCATTGTAGCACCCTGTCAACATGTTCAACATGATCCTTCCAAGACTTGTTGTAGATTACTATATCATGAAAAAATACTAACACAAATTTTCTAAGGAATGGTTTGAAATTGAATTCATCAAACCTTGAAATGTTGAGGGTGCATTGGTAAGGCCAAAAGGCATGACCAAAAATTCATAATGACCCTCATGAGTTCTAAATGTTGTTTTCGGAATGTCTTCAGTCTTCATTCTGATTTGATGATATCCTGAACGAAGATCCAACTTGGTGAAGTAAATTGATCAATGCAATTCATCCAGTAATTCATCAATGACAGGAATGGGAAACTTATCTTTAATAGTGAGCTTGTTGAGCTCCCTATAATTCGAACACATGTGCCATGATCCATCCTTCTTGTGCACCAATATTACTGGAGCAGAGAAAGAACTTTGACTCAGTTGAATTATACTAGCCTCTAGCATTTCTGCAACCATACATTCAATTTCACTCTTTTGGGCATAGGGATATCTATACGACCTGATGTTTGGAGGAACACTTCCTGGAATCAGATGAATTGCATAATCATGATCATGAATAGGTGGGAGACCTTTTGGAGTCTCAAATACCTTGGAATGACTGTCCAAGACTATTTGGAGATCTGGAGAAATAGATGATTCCAATGTGGAAACATCTAGCGAACATAATTGTGTAATTACACCTTTTCGTTCCTTTTTTAGAAGACTTGTCATACGATTAGAGCTGATTATCTTTCCTGGTTTCCCTGCAATACCCCTTAATACAACTTCCTTTCCTTCCATAGAAAATTTCATGAAAAGTTATTGAAAATTAAAAGCTATTACCCAGGATTGTAGCCATTGGACTCCTAGTACAACGTCAGCACCTCCCATTGGAATGGAAAGCATTGGGCTAGTCAATACATATTCTCCCATGGATAGCTTGATATTATGGCACTTTCCAGAGCAATTTATTGTTCCTCCATTTGCAATCATCACTTGACACTCTGGTGTTGTATATAAGAAGCAATTCAATTCTTTTGCTACCTTACAATGAATAAAATTGTGGGTACTTCCTGAATCAATCAACACTATTACCTTTTTCTTCTTGATTTGTCCCTCTATCTTGATGGTTTGAGGAGTGGTAATTCCCGCCAATGCATTACAAGATATGGTAGGATTTATTTGTTCTTCATCTAGGCTTTGTTCCTGGAGTAATATCCTCTTCTTTTGACCTTTCTTGCTCCTTTTCTTCTTCCTCTTCACAATCTATGAAGAATAATTTCTTCTCAACACACTTATGACCTGTAGTGTATTTACTATCACAACTGTAACAAAGCCCTTTTGCTCTTTTTTCTTCCAATTGTTGTGGTGTCAACCTTATAGGTTGTGGAAGACTAGGTACAACACTTCCATCTTTATAGATGTGAGTGGTATGCTTCTTGGTTGCCATAATTTTGCTTTCCATTTTTCTTGCTAACCTGAATGCCTTCTCTAATGAATCAGGTTCCCAAAGGCGAACATCATGTTGAATATTATCCTTTAAATACCCTATGAACACATCAATCCTATGCTCCTCTAGAATATCTTTTACCCTTATGTTCAATTTTTCGAACTCCTCAATGTGCTCCATTATTGAACCCTTTTTTTTAGACTTATCAATTGGCTAAAAAAAGTGTTTCTTTCTGTATCCTGATAATGTGCTATCAATTCTTCTATAAAAATTTCCCAAGTGATAAATTCTTTATGAGAGCAAAGTCGTTGATACCATACAAACTGATTTCGCTCCAAATATAAAGTTTCCATACATACCTTTTGTGTGTTTTGCACATTATTGAGATAAAAAAATTGCTCCATCTGTAATATCCATGTTGCGGGATGCTTGCCATCAAACTTCCTCATATCGATTTTTGGAATATGGTGGGTCTTCGATCCAACATTAGAGTCTATGGAATCATGATTAACATTTCTTTTGTTCTCATCATGAGTTTCCTTTACTACCCTTTCACCCTTAGTGACCCTTTCTTGTAGAAACTTATTCATATTTATCTTCAATTCTTCCATGTCTGTCTTCAAATCTATCTTCAAATCATCCATCTTAGCTTCCATGTCATTCATCTTAGCTTCTACATCTTTCTTTAAACAATCCATCATAGATTCTGTTCCTTTTTCTGCAAGTGACACTTGTTGCACTTGGTCTCGTAATTTTGATATATCATGTTGCATTTCTTCATCTTCTTCATGAGTCATCCTAGAGCTTTCAGGTCACCTACTAGGTGTTTCCATTTTCTTTGTTTGGGGCATCGATTACTGATAATAATGCTTCACTATGCCCTTTGAATTCCTTCAAAATAACTTTTCAAACCAAGCTTAACCAAACATTTAAACAAATATACACACATTTTTTCACTTTGTAGGAGTTCAATATTGCCTCTGATGTATCTCTATAATTTCGGATCATCCAGTTCTAAAATTGCGACCTGCAGTAGCCCTCTATGTCCTCTTTCCAATGCCACTAGTCTAACCCCAATTGGATTCTCCAATGAAGAGTTATGCCAGATCTCCCACAGTGACCTGATTATAGACTAATTTAGTAGAGCGAGCTTGTACGACATGCCACATGTCCTTGTTTTGACCTTTGGCTCTGAAAAATATATACAAGAAACTACAGTCTGTCCTCTTTCTGTACCTTCTTACGAAATTTCAATTTGATGCTCAGAGAGAAAGTTATGATGATTTTCCCCAGGCCACCTGTTTTGAATGTAATTCAAGATTCTGTTTGGAGCAGCGAAACCCTAGAATCAAAAGCTCTCATAGCAAATGTTATGAAACCAACTCAAGAAAAGATAGAAAAGATAGATCAACGCCTTAGAATTCAGCCTCTTCGAGGGGGAAAACCTCCTTTACATTACATAATGAACAATTCTTGGATGATTCAAATGATAAACCTCCTTTCATATATAGGAGTCTAAGGAGTGACAATATAGCCCCAGCGACCTAACAATAATTATATAAAGCCATAAAAATAACAATAGAGGGATTCTATGGGGCACAATAATAACAATATGGGGACAATAGGGGCACAAAAATATTAATAAGGGGTACAACTACAATAGTAATGGGGTAATCATTGCTATTATAGGGACCCAACATAAGATCAGGTAGCATAAAAAGAGAAAGGCTAGTGTTTAAGGATAAAATCTCATGAAAGCCTCAAGTAGTAGGGTTTTAGTGGTCCCTTCAACTCTGGAGCATGTTCCCCTAAGGAAATAGCTCAAGTTGTATGGACAAATGTTCCATTGAGCCATTTACCTCCACTCAAATGCCAGTTTGAAGGTGTCTAATTTCACCCAACTAAGTCAAATCTATTTCTTCAGTTCTTATGGCATGTTATCTGCTAGCAAGAGGCCCGTATGCTTCTTTGCTTCATAATATGGATTTGTGATGGAAGAGATACACTCGGAAGAAGCTGCATGCTTAGTGCAATCTATATGTTTTGCACTTCAACCTAGAGATGCATATACAAATAGATATTTTTTGTTAATCTCTATAGGGGGAACCCACTTCGAATCCATGTATAGTAGTGGTGGTACAACCAGTGACTGTACTAGGTTCATTTGCATTATCAACAAGTTGTGGGTGGGCATAGCTGGCAACATAAAAGCCAAAAGTGAAGGCAAAGGTAGATCTTCTAGTTGCTTATTCAAACATATTGAGGTTGTGGGTGGTCGCCACAAAGTAAGTAAGAACAGAGGTTGGGACCATAATAGGTTCCATGCAAACCAATTAATTTTCATTACGTTTTTATTTCCCACAGGTTTGAACCCTGGTCAACTAAAAAATTAATCTTTTTATATGATTTTTTACAACTATTTCATTGAATCCAGTTTGATCAATGACTCAATCTGAGACCGAGTTAAAACCTTGTTTGATAGGTTGCTAGTCCAAAGACTGGTTCAAATTTTTAAAACTATGCTTGAGAATCAGTTTGTAAATGTGCTAACTGGAGAATGAGATTATATAATACGGAAACATCATTTGCACACATAATAACATCTACAAGATTCCACAAAGTAGTTGAGAGGAGAATGATATTTGTTATGTTTATGGACATAACAATGACATGTCTTTGATGAAACTGTAAAGAAGGGTTTAGTGCATCAACTTTTTATTGTTTCAGCAAGGAAGCAAACATGTGTATTAACTATTAACATTTTTATTATTTCATCAAGAAAACACAAGCCTTCATGAATCTTTTTTCGAACAAATGTATTTGTAATTTTGTGGGATACACATGTTCTGGGCACTTAAAGTCTTAGAGGATATGTTTCCCAAGAGGGTCCTGCCTGTTTTTGAATTTGGGATGCATTTCTAAGTGGATCATGCCAGATCTAGATATGATTGGTGGATCCAGGTTTCTTCCAGGGTATATTTTGCCAGATTTGGATTCAATCTGCAGATCCATGTTAGCTCCAAGGTAAATCTGATAACATATTATCATATACATAGGGACAATTCCATTCTACGGTAGAAGGGTGATGTGAAGTGATGCTTCAAGACGAAGAAGTGAGGGTAACTTAGACTACCAAAATTTTGGATTTGGGAAAGAATGAGGGAAAAATGTGGATGGACTTGGCAAAGACTTGGCTAACTTTACAAATATGTATAAGATTTCATTTTTTCAATTGAATTAAAAATTAAACCCACAATAAGTTTTCCCTCTAACAGTGCATGCTAGAACAATATTCTCACTTGGAGAAGTGCAGTTAGCAACCTTGTGTGAGAAAAATAATTTTGTTTCATGGTTTGCACAAAAAAATTTCACTCTTGCATAGCGTATTCTGTTTATTCCAATCTTAAATGAAAAACCACTAATTTTTACTCTAGTTAACTTTTAGCTATAAAGCCCCTCTTGATATCTTTTAGCTATCAAGTGCCTTTATACACTTGTTTGAAGTTTTCTTTTAATAGGGATGAGCAATAAAATATGTAGAAAGTAGGAGTTACACGTTTGAGTATTGTTAGTGCTTCCATTTAGGAAATTATTTTCTCACTAAATATTTATTGTTGGCAAGCCAAATTATGGATCAGAAAGTGAGATGGAAGATGAAGCAACAAAAATGAAACTTGTGAATGATTGTGGTCAAGTAAATACATCATCTACTCAAAGTTATGTGAAGCTTCATGAAATAGGATCACGGATGACTTTGCAACTTGTGAAAATTGAAGAGGGCCTAAGTTCTGGAGCTATCATCTTCAATGAATTTGGTTTTTTGCTTGGTTCCCTTTCATTTTTTCTTATTTAGTGAATCCATATAATGTCGAATGAATAAAGGCTCAAATAATTAATAGGTATGCTTGTTCCCATTTTCCAAAGGAAATGACCTTTATCTATAAAACTAGGTTAGGCCATAAACTGGAAATGTTTCAATCGAAAGCCATGAGAAATTCTAGTTATTTTTAACAACTTGTTTAGTTTTATGGAGAAAATAGCTTTTTAAATTTATCTTTAGGCTCAAGTTATTTCTCTAAGCTTTCATCAATATTTATCCTATTTAGTGTGTTCTTGGGTGCAGTCAGTGCCCAAAGTCCACATTTTCTATTATTGATCCCCTGTAAATTTAAAAAATTTCTAACACAATATTGTTACAAAGAAAATTGATTGCAGGATAAGCATCTAGGTGCTAGGGCTCCCTTCTAGTTTGTGTGTAATGTTAGAAGATGAGAGATGACCAAACCGTTTTTTATTTATTTTGCAAGAATTTTGTTGAATGGTGATTGAAAATAATTATGTACATGTTTAATCATTAGATTTTATATGTTGGGCAACAACACAAATAGGGATCTTGTTTTATTATAAACATAGTGTAGAGGAGTTCAATATCATTTCTGTACATATGCTTCATATTGTCAATATAGTGAATAAGCTGGTTTTTTCTAAGATGTTGTTATAAAAACATGTGAAGAGGTCAAAATGTTAAGACAAAACATAGAGCATAGAGAGGTAGTACCGAAATAGAGGAGAGTTGTGCAGGAAGCAAATGTTCATCGGAAGGAGTAAGTACCATAACCTTTAGCAGATGTGCTTGTAGTTGTCAAACATGGGGATTTTATGCTATAAAGGTTTTCAATGTTTGGTGTAGTAGTCTTATTGGCATCTGTATACATATAAAAAATTAAAGTATGTGGTGTAGTAGTATTTTGGCATCTGTCTATATCACGATGTCTGGATGTCTTGTATTTGTCTTTCTGGCCCAAGAATATTTTAGAGCTATCAAAGGCATTTGGTTGGCTTCCAGGCACCTGAAATTAGTAGTTATACATTGGTAGGACTCAGAACACTAGGTATTTTGAGTTTCTATGTAGGAAGGTAAAAGAATGCATTCCTACTGAGAAGGCCATAATTATGCAGATATACAACATTTGGCTGAAATGGTGGTGAAATTTATGTGCCTTTCAGTGAACACATCCGCTAAATTTTTTTTTGTGAAAGAATGTTGTTGGTCACATTAATTTTCATTTCTTTGGATTAAGTAGATAATGTTGTGAAATTGCAAACTTGTCAAGCAAGCATTAAAGCGAAATCTAAATTTGATGAATCCTCAAGAAAGGCTTGGTAAAGCCTCCAAATTTTTTAAAGTAGAAAGATTCGTCATGGAATCTTTCTCAAACATGGAACTGGCTCAATAAAGAAATAAATATTATTTTAGGTAGTTACAACTTCTCAAGGTTTTTGCAAGGAAAGAGTCAACAACAATAAATTAATTAATCTCCAACCAACGTCACATGAGTAAATCCCATGCAACCAACTCCCTGGATGAATGTGCAAGATGAAGTGGTCAAGTCCTGAAATATTAAGTGGGCAGCCTCAAACAAAATGAATCCAAGGAGATAAGGACCAACAAGTTTAATTGAGTGAGCAGAGGAATGAACTACTTTTCTTAGCCAATGGACAAAGCAGAAAAAAAAGATAATTGTGGGTGCATCCATTTACACCCTCTCACCATGGTTCGAGTGAGCATCCCTCGAACATCAATCTAGTTTTCCAAGCCTTTAAACTTATTTCTTGCCTCCGATCTGAGCATCAATCCAAGATAGTTTAGTTGGCTAAATAGAGTTAGGCAGTGCCCTCCTTTAATATCCTATCCCGAAGCCCTAATTGCATTGTTCAGAAGGAAGGTCGAAGCTTCCCTGGTTGAGTATAGCTTCACCCCTGCCTGATAGTAATGTATCGAGATTGGTTAGGATGTTTCCCACCCCTAGTTGAGTAACGAAGAATCAACTGGACCACCCAAAGTTGTCTATTCTAGTGCCTCCTGAAAGAATTGTGTTGGCTTAGGAGAAAACCCTGTTGGCAACGCTATTAGCTAGCCTTCTCCAGCCCACACTGGCTATCCTATTGAACCCCCTATAGGAGGCAGGAGTAGTGATTCTTTCTTGTCATCATACATTCTGACATGCCCCATGTTATGTATGTACTACTAGATAATCCATTTAGATGTTGTGATTGAATGTACCAGCTTCTAGAAAAGCCCTTGAAGGATGAAATCCCATTAATATTTTTTGTGTTGGTTGATAACTACTTATCATAGTCCCATCTAACAAGTTTTTCAAGCTAATATTAACTAGATCATAAGTTATGCAATCTAAGCAGACATGGTACTCCTTTCAACTTTTCATATACATATGCCTTATTATCCCAATACAAAACCATGTGCTCTATGCCACTGACTTCGTTTGCACTGCTCATTCTCTAATCTTGATGGCATGAATATTTTTCTAGTGATTGTAATTCTTTTTCTACTCCAACACAGTTGAAGAATGCAAGAAAAGAAGCAACTTTTAGTGTAGGTCACCCATTGTTTTGTTGTTGTTATTATTAAAATATGTCTTATATTTACAGAAAATTATTTGAAAAAAGAAAATTAAAAGTTGGATATTATATCAGTATCCTCTTCTGTAAGACTAACAATGCATAAATAAAGCCTGTATAGGTTACCGAATATAAACATTGAGCAACTCTTATCAATAATGCACCCTCAGTTAACAACTAATGGTGTACCTCATCACACCACATGCAACAAAATGTTGACAATTACTAAATTCTTGCTCAAAAACAAACTTACACTTAATCTTCCAAGGGAAAATAGAGAAAATACTCTCAATCACTGTGAAATCCCAATGAAGGAAGAGTGGACCAGATAGCTACAATTTCCAAACAAGGCAACACACTAGTAACCCTGCATTGAAGGTGAACTAAATATTGGTCCTAATTATCCTTCCAAATAGATTAGAAACTATAATTTGTGTGCTCACATCTCTTCTAGATCAATTAACACTTCATCTTGCATTGAGATTTGGAGCTAATAGATTTTGCTAAAGTGGCAAAGATTAAAGCTTTGTGGTTGATACTATTGCAAGCACTGAACAAAGCTCCACCACGCATCCCTGCAAAATAACATTGAGGTCACAATGTTATTTTTCAACATGTCGGGTGAGGGATGAGCCCTCCAATCCTTGTGGAAGATTGTTCTTCCCACCATGCTTTGACCACAGGTTTGATTGTCTGATTTGCTCCAGATGCTAAAATTGACTCTTACTAGGCAACCAACAAGATACATAATAAATGTGTGAGGCATAGAAGATCTTTCCAACCCTTGTCAACTTCCCATTTAATGTGAGGTCCTTATGATGCCAAAATCAAGGCTCACTTTGAAATTTTTGAAGACACGGTACTCTAATCTTGGATAGCCACTAGTGAAAGCCTCACTTCAAATGCAATGCCTACATACCTCACAATTACCGTGGGTCAAACATAATTCCAAGCTGTGGGAATCTAGTAAGCTGAGATTCTAACTCTAATAACCAAAAATTTGTATTGTGGTAGTAATCACAACATCTAACATAGAGCCAAATATGTAAAAACATGTATGAGCACCATCAACTAAACTCTGCTTAACACTCATAGAGATAAAGGATCCATTAGCAAAATGATTGTTGACCATGTTTGACTCATCAAGACGTAAAATGTCATTCACATGCCCCTTAATGCTAGCAACTTCAAATAGGTGATTCAAGGCATCCATTGTCAAACATACAAATCTGAGGCAAAGGGGCACTCTTGATAGATAGATTGATTCAAAAACATTTAAGGGGATAATGAGTTATTAACAAGGAGAAATTTTGATGCATTAGAGAGTAGTGTGTTCACCATGGCCACATATCATGGTCCAAAGGCCAATCAAAACCAACATGTCTGTGATGAAGCTCCAATCTACAGAAAATGAGGCTGTTAGCCACTGTCTCGAGCCCATTCCAAAGCCTCTCAAGTCTAGATTACGTGTCTAGAATAATTGGACCCTGTACAAATCTTGTCTCCTATTCTTGAACTACCTTCCATGCAATTGAGTGTATTTGTAGAGCCATTGCTTTAGCCATGATCTTGTATGAGACAAAAAGGAAAGTAATGAGCCTCCAACCTCCAATGGTTCCCCTAGCTACATTCTTGATAATGAGTTTACTAAGGCCTTGATTGAAAGATATGAATAGCCTTTTAGAAGAGAATTATTCAGCCGTCAAACAATAGAAATCATCTTGTATTGTGTCCAACATGGCCTTGTAGAAATTAAAATCACAATGAAAGCCATCCATTCCTAATGAAAAAGAGAAAAAGGATGTATCTGGATTCTGAACTCTTAGAAAAATAATGTCATCTTTTATGACACTTTACTTATTGGATGATTTAATTTAGGGAGTGCATTCATATCTTAAAATTACCCACTCAGCTTGGTGGTATAGTTTCATGTTGTCCTAGTAAAATGGTCTTGTCCATAAGTCATAAGATTGCATAGTTAGATACAAGGACTCTTATACGATGAGCCATATGACCTTTAGAGTTCTATGCCTGAGCTTATTTATATGTTTCCAAGTTGAATGCTAACTCTTGAAAGTCTAGCCGAAGTAGCTTGATGTGCCATCAAGGTTCATGGTCATACTACTTATCTACTTCTACTTGTATGTTTCCTCCATTCATCAAAGATTCATTTCATTAAAGAGTCTGTCCCATATCAGACTTGTGGTGAGTAAATGTCCTTACTAATATAATGTTATGGGAAAATCCTAAAACTATGAGAAGAGCATGTAATCATGTGCTCTCTTCTTCTCCTCTTTCATTTTACCCAAGGTTCACATTGGATTTTCATGTTCGAGTGAGTCCTACAACCTTTCTCTTCCTCTATTTTTCATGCCAAACTGTGGATGAGAATAGAGAAAATTATCTCTTGGAATTCAAATATGATTTCCTCCTCATGCAACAAATTCTACATCTCTGATCCCTCATGTCACCAGTGGTTACTCTATTTTGGTAGTCAAAACTTTATTGAATCATTCTATGCAGATGCAATATTTTCCTCTCAACTTGGAGACTGTTCTTCTCTGTAGTGCTCCTCCTTTTTCTTGGTATGGATATTTCAGTTGTAATTCACTCTAAGGAAGTGGATTGAGTTAGTTTTGGGCATTAACCTGGTCTTGATACAAATTTGTTGCATAAAGTTTAGCAATTTGAACTTATAGCATGGGCTATCTAGAATACTTGGGCCTTTGCTCTATTTTGGTTGTGATCTCATAAGTCCTGTATTCTTGCAAATGTTGCCTTAGATCAATTTTTAGCTAGGTGACCTCCTCTAAATTCTTGCGAGTTACTTGTGATTCAACTGTCGTAGTGTCTATTAAAGGCTGACTTTCATCTCCCTTGATGATTTTTGGCTTTCTTTGAATGAGTATGATCTTTGAGATCCTCTGTCAAAAAGTTATTTGAGCCTTTATTGGCACTGATGCCATGATCTAATGTTCCGTGTTAGTAGAAATTCCATTGTATAACCTTCTGAGTGTGTTGGTCTCTTTTAAGCCTTTGGATGGAGGTTTCCTGGAATTATTACTGGGTCATTGCTTCTTTAAAGGCTTGATCTATGTGGGGATGCATTTGGCTTTAATTCCACCACTTTCCTCTTTATTTGATCTCTCATGGAAATTTGACTTGGAGCTTTTGTTTGGGTTGTAGGAAGCACATCTCTTTAAAGATCCTCCTTCAGCTTCTTTTTTAGTTTTAGTCTCAACAATGTTACGACTAAAATTCTCTTTATCTTCCAGTAGAACTTGTGCAAAGTGTGGATCATCAAGCATACATTCTAGCTCATTTCCAACTGTAACCCCTTTGACACTAGTTGGCCTAAACTGAACTACACTTGATTGTGATCAAGATTCATCAAAAGAAACTTGTGACTTGGAGTGAGAAACCATAACAAAATTGTGATCTTTGATTGCAATCGAACCACAAGATATCAACTTTATGCAGATAGTGGAGGCTATAGTTTTTGTAGGCATAAAATAGGTCTCTCCTTCAACAAATTCACATCTTAAAGTGCTTTCCTTGCCATTGGATTTTGCCTTGGAATCTAGACTCTCTAGAGAATTGCTTGAGGAAGATGGATGAGATACCCCACCTCCACTCAACTCTGTGGGAATATGTTCTTCATGTTGGTTCTCCTTGGATTAAGTCAAACTTGAGTTACATTTTTCTTCTTCATCTTCTTCAGTAGAGACTCCTTTGGTACACCTAACTCTTCTTTCTTTTGTCCGTGCTATCCCTTTTTTTGGGTAATGGTGTCTTGGAGTTAACGGGTTTTGACCTTCATTAATGTTAGAATTATCCATTTTATTAGTAGTTTGATTGACAACAAATGGCATAAAATATTATTCCTATCACATCTGCAACTTGGTAAGTGAACCAAGGTAGATGGGAAGCTTATCATTAAGGAAATGCAAAAATAAATTGAAAGAAGAATGAGCCATTAGAAAAAAAATGATATTTTTAACATAGATCCTTTGTTAAGGAACCAAATAAGGCTAATTTAAAGATACAAGTTGATTTTAATAGTCCAGTATATGTACAAGAAAAACTGTTGGGAAATGTTTTTGGGAGAGGAAAGTCTGGAATATGAGCTACAAATGCCATATTTTCTAGCCATTTCATGATTTTGGCAGGCATTTTCTACAAAATCAAATTTCTTTTTTTCACTAATGATGGATCCAATGATCAAACATTATTATAAATTTTAAAGTGGAAAAAAGGATGAATAGAAACTCTCAATTCATAAAATCGATACAAAATATTTTCAGAAAAGATAGGGCTTATACATTGTAAATACATTACAAACCCTCCATTTTTCTTCACTAATATCTTACAACAATGTTGTGCATTTTGTGAATAGACATCATGTTTGCATGCTTTGGGAGATGCTTTTGACATAAAGGTGAGATAGACACATAGTAGGAGTTGTTTTCTAAGATTTTAGAGGGTTTCATGAATGTGGACGATTAGGCTTTTTTGTTCTTGAAGTTTTCCTTCTTCATAAGGATAATGGCATCTTCTTATTTGAATGGCTCGATAAAGGAGACTTCAGGACCTTTGTAAAACATATTGAGATAGAACAGACCTCTTGGTAGGTATGTCACAAAGTTGCAAAACTTATTAGGAGGAAGGTTTTGAGGGCATAGGTTTGTGTGTGTGGAAAGTTCTATCAGGGCTCCAAGTTTATCTTTTGCAAGATGGTACATGGATTGAGTGTTGTAAAAGAACCACAAAGGCAAAAGATGAATGCCAATTATAAAGAACCAACATCAATTATGCATGGGCAGGGAAGCGAGTAAAAGGAGAGTTGGAGCTCAGTTAACCTCTTCATCAAACATCATAAAGCCAATGATTGCAGAGGGAGACAATAGAAAAAAATCATGTGGTTTGAGGAAGTTGTCTTCACTGTGTGTTGATATTCGATCAATTTATCTAGACTTGCAAGTACTAGATGAGTCTTAAACTAGTTTTCAAGTTTGATGCGGTAGCCAGCCTAGAGATAAGAACCAAATATAAAAAGTAATTAGTATCCTCTAAAAATCTGATTTCATGTGGAGGAGGCTTTTCATCACAGTTACAATTGTATAATAATATAATCACTTTTTACATCAATATTCAGAGCACTTTCAAGAATCTGATGAAGATTTGAAGGGCTAATATGTTGGATGGTTGGTTTAAATTTCTTTCTTAATTCATATCGCAATTCACGATCCATGGTGTTTGGACTCTACATATATATTTTGTATCTTTGTACAATAATGTATCTAAACCATAAAGTAAATCTAGAATTCCACTTTTGTCTATTTAATACTAATTATTTACATTATTGTTTGTTTTGATGTTTATGAAGTGGATTTATCATGGAAAGAATTGTTTTACAATTTTTAAATTTGAGTATATTGTGATTATTTTTTCATTTTTTGAGTTTTATGTTGAATATTTCATGATTTATTCCCAAGTCTAAGTGACGCTCTTGCTCCTTGGATTTGCCGAGTCAATCCTGAGTCCGAGCTATGTGTCAATATGAGGGAGTGACAAAGTGGATAGGCTAGATGTAGGTTTGCATCCAACATCATTTTTAATGTGGTTCAATCACCTTACTAGCATGAGAGGATTTTATCTCCCAAATAAAAGAAGAATATTGATAAGGGCCTTTAAAGGATGGGGATGTGGATCCAGAGGGACCAAACTTAAGGGTTTCTTTCTCTAAAATAGATTCAGTTAAAGGTTCATCTACAACTAGAAAAGGGTATTATTTAAGCTTGGGGCTACCCCAGGCTCAAACAAAATGAAATCAGAATCACATATCCATGATGATGCATAGCTTGAGTTAAGGTTACTTTTTTTCTACCAGGGTCATGATAGAGGAATTCAACAATCAATGCTACAAAGTTACAAACATCAAGGTACATAGAAGGTTTGATTCTTTTGATTAAATGCTAGTTCCATACCTTCATACATGACATAATCGAATGGAAACATGTAATTCTACCATTCCTAAAATCCTGATAGCTATTAAGTCTGCTAAATTTTAATAGTATCTAATTTCTACTTTGTTCATATCAAATTCAATGAGCTTGGAACCACTACCCAACATTGTTTCAATTTGATTCAAAAGTGGGTCAACCACATCTTCAGGGCTTGAAAGAAAGATTAGGATTTTTCTAGGATTACCATAACAACCTCTTAGTTTCCCTCAATAATCCCTAGATCCATTAACCCAACAAATCCAAGGCACAAGTAATTGCTTCCTCAACCAGACTCATTGTTTCCATTTAACTTGAGTTTTTGTTAAACACAAACATGTTAGAAAGAGTATGAAAGATAAAACATGAGAGTACATTTATTATTAACAAATGGTATGCATTTATAGTACGTGGTGTGACCCTTGGATTCATATTCCAAGTGGTATCTTGGACTGCTTTAGTCAATTCCGCTTCAACACTAACCCTTAGAGGATTAGGTGTCCAAAATTCGCCCCCTTAATCTGAAGGGTTATGTATGAATCCAAGAAGAGATCTGTAATACAAAATGTGAAAAAATGCATGGCAGCACTAGGCTGAATGTGCTCTCTAAAATGTTCGTATAAAGAGTGGTGGTTTAAGGATGACCACCAACACTAGAATGCTTAGTGCAGTTCCCAGAACTCTTCCAAGTCTGGCATGAAGCTCAGGTCATCTACTAGAGGAAGTGTTCCTGATGTTTTGAAAATGGAAACCTTCAACAATGAAAGGGAGGTCTCGCCTCCCATAAAAGGGAGAACTTCAACCTCAAAAGGAAAGTCTCAACCTATGATGGTTTAAGGATGACCAACAACTCTGGAATGTTTAATGTAATTCCTGGAACTCTTCCAAAACTGGTAAGAAACTGAAGTCTTCTAGTAGAGGAAGTGTCCCCAATTCTATTCCTGGAACTCTTCTGAAACTGGCAAGAAGCTAGAGTCTTCTGCTAGAGGAAGTGTCCCAGATTACCAACAAAAGGCATGCTCAAGTGCATCTTTGTCTCTGTCTACAAATCTGAATCTGGTATGGCAGGTTGTGGCTCAGGCTCGCTTGATGTGGCTTTGAAGCTTGTAGATGACCATCATTTCACCCCCTGTCAGATACAAGGTGAGATGATGGAGAAAACTGAACTGCAAGACTATTCAATACTCTTGAACAAGTTCTGACATGTGACTGAAATATCTTCTTGCTTGTTGTTGCCCATTGCCAAGAAGTGATCCATCCAACATAAATCTTTGTTCTTGCAGGTGTTTTGTTTCTTTATCTCCATCAACGTTTTAATCAGAGTATCCAATTAAACTAAAGTCATCCACCTATGTATACTTGATTCCAAAGTCTTTAGTTTGCTTCAAGTACCTTAGAACTCTTTTTGTAGCAGACCAGTGTCCTTCACAAGGCTTTTGCATAAACCTGAAGAGGATTCCAACAACAAATGAAAAGTCTGGACTAGTAGTAGTTAGGTAGTTGAGACTTCTTACAAGCTATCTATACTTTGTTGCATCCTTAAATACTTTTCCTTCAATAAATGTGAGCTTTAAGTTTTGTTCCATTAGAGTACTAAGAGGATTGCATTCTGTCATGCCAAACCTATTCAATAGATCTCCAACGTACTTCTTTTGAGAAATAAATATGGACTTCAGATGTTGAGTTACTTCAATACCAAGATAGTAATGAACATAGGCCAAATCAACCATTTCAAAACATTCCCCAATTCCTTCTTTATGGATGCAATGGAGCTTTCATTGTTCCCTATCATCAAATATCATCTACATATACCACAAGATATACAATTTTTTTTCTAACTTTCTTGACAAATAAAGTTGCATCATCAAGATCATAATGCTTGAAATTGAGTTTCAGAAGATGCTCAGTTAGTTTTTCACACCAGGCTCACAGTGCTTGTTTGAGGCCATACATGGATTTCAAAAGCTTGCATACATTATGTTCATGTTCTTTCACAACAAATCCTTTAGGTTGGGAGATAAAAACATTCTCTTTTAGATCAGCATTCAAAAAAGTAGTTTTTACATCCATTTGATGGACTTTCCAACCGTTCTGAGCTACTAGGGCAAAGAGTGTTCGGGTGGTAGCCCATTTTGCTATGGGGGCAAAAGTCTCCTCATAATCAACCCATTCCTTCTGTGCAAAACATTTGCCACAAGGTTGGCTTTGTGCTTTTCAAGTGAGCCATCAGCGTTATACTTGTTCTTGTAGACCCACTTGCAGCCAATTGGTTTGGTTCCTAATGGAGGATCAACCAGCTTCCAAGTACCATTCTTTATGAGAGCATCATACTCCTTTTGCATCGCTTATTTCCATTCATCATGAGAAGTAGCTTCTTGGAAGGAAATTGGTTCAAAATATGTAGACAAGTTCAATTCACAATCATAAGAAACATTCATATTAACAGGTAAATTAGAGTCATCTACATCACCTCCATTTTGCCGGTTTGAATTTCTAGTTCCTGTCTTTCCAAGTTCATCAGGATGAACACTTTCAATTGTCTTTATTAGCCACTTTAGGGGACCTTTCTCAGATGGTCCAGGCTGCTCCGTTTATTGAGTTGCGACTGAATCAAGATTGAGTGTGCCAATTCTATCAATCACATCACTTAAAGCATCATCCATTGTTGGACTTTCATGTGGGGGAGAGTGTTCTTTGGAAGAAGATTCCAAATGTTGATCTAGTATAGGAATCCCCCATTCAAGATGTGGAATCTAATTATCAACTTCTTGAAATGATTTTGCATTTGCGAATCTATCCATGCAATCAAGTTGCCGCTCAACAACATTGTCAGTTTTGGATGATTCAAGAGAAAGCACATCTCTAGATACAACAAACTTTTTATTGACTTCATCACAAAGACAGTATGCTTTGGAGGTGTTTGAATACCCCAAGAATATACACTTACGACTTCTTGCACCAAGTTTTTTGCTATGTACCTTTGGTATCAAGGAATAACAGGTGGAACCAAAGACCCTGAGATGCTATATCAAAGGAATGTGCCCATACGACATTTCATAGGGAGTCTTGTTTCTTATAGCATTAGATGGACATCTATTCTTTATATATGTAACACATAGAACAACATCATCCCAAAACATTATTTTTACATTTTTGAAGAAGAGCATGGAGCGTACCATATTTAAGATTGTCCTATTCATTATTTCGGCAACACCATTCGGTCGGGGATTGTAAGGTACAATCGTTTGACGTTTGATGCCATGTTGGCGAAGATAGTTTTCAAATTCATTTGATGTGTATTATTTTCCATTGTCAGTGTGAATAAACCCAATATGAGATTGTGCATCATTTTAATTCCATTTATGAAAGTCATTGAATGTTTGAAAAGCATCAGATTTGTTCTTCAATAAATAATCCCAACACATTCTGGTGCAGTCATCAATAGATGTCATCATATATTTATTTCCATTTGCAGAAGGAATAGGAATTGGACCACTTAAATATGAATGAATGAGTTCAAGTTTTCTATGTGCTATTGAATGTGAATCATGAAAAGAATGTTTGCTATGCTTCCCTAGAATGCAAGCATCATATTGCTTAAATCTCCTAAGTATTATAGGCAAACCAGAAACACCATTTTTCTTCAACAAGCAGAGGCTGTCATAGTTCAAATGTACAAATCTAGCATGCCATAATAAACTTGATGGAAGATTACCTTCTTCATAATGAGAATTGTATGACAAATGTTGTGCATGAGTTGAGGCACCTTGCAGCTTGAGAAGCCTTTCTTCTTCTATTCCCCTCATGACAAGTGAGTGGTCAGATGCTTTTCTCACCTCAAGTTTGCCATCAAACATATGAATGCAGTGACCTTCTTAGTTGATGTGGACCAAGGACAACAAGTTTCTCTTCAGCTGTGGGAGATACAAAACATGATGCAAAAGAAAGTCTAGAAGATCAGGAGATTTAAGCCTGATTGTGCGAAGCCCTGACAGCTTGATTTTTGATTGGTCTTCAAATTATACTGCTCCATCAACATTGTCAATGAATTCTTCAAAAAAATCTTTTCTATGAGTCATGTGGCAAGTTGCTCCTAAATCAAGCAACCAATTATTTTTCCAACAAGCAAATGAAGCATTAAATAGATCTTCATTTACTCCAATATTACATTGTGCCACCACGTAATGAGTAGATTCAGGTGCATTACCTTTTTCTGTGTCATTAGTTTTACCTTTGGGTTGATTTCTTTGCTGCTCAATTTTGTCCCAAGTTTTTTTGCATGTAGAGGCATCATGTGATCCATTTCTTTTGTAGTCAATGCAGTGAAAATTTGCCTTTTCTCCTTGAGAGTGTCTGCCCCCCCTTCCTCTGAAATATCTTCCTTTTCCTCTTTGACCACCTCTTCCTCTGGAAGAATCTTGAGAAGGATTCTTTTCTTTATGAGCAAGGCACATAGCCTCTTCAAAAGATGCAGGGGTTGTAATCTTTCCAAAGGCTTTCTCTCTTTCAGCAAATTTCTTCACAAGAGAGTCAAAGGTAATATCTTTGAGATTTCCATTTGCTTGCAATGACTCAAGATAATTGAAGTAGGATAAAGTTCCTTGAGAAAAGCAATAAGATGAATATCCAATTTGACGTTAGTGACTTTGATATCATGCATTATATACTTTACTTCAGATGTAAGAGCAAGAGGATGATTATTTTGCAATTCAAGAGTGAAGAGTTTAATCATGAGTTGAACAACTTCAAGTGCAGAATGTGAGTCATATAGTTCTTTTAGCTTTTGTGAGGCTTTGAAAGCAGTTGAAAATGGCGAAATATGGTGACTCACCTCTTCATTTACAGATGCTACTATTAATGCATAAGATTTGTTGTTCTTATTTTCCCAAATGGCGAGCTCTTTGTCTGAGTTAGGCTATTCTAGCTCTTTGTAATTGTCTCCAATGCACACTCCTTTCTACAACTCATTGAAAATGAGGGTGTGTTTTATCACCTGGGACAACTCAGGATAGTTCTCCTTGCGAGTGAGAAATATTCCCACAATGGATATGATTGAATGCATATTGTAACAAAAACTTCTGCTGCAAAATTTTACTCCTAATGGGAAAAAATATAATTTTGATATGATGGGACAGCAAATTCAAATGTCAATACGCATTCAACTGGACAACGTTAAAGTATAGAATATATATGGGTGGGGCAGCGTAAATATATTGTGAGTAACTGTGTATATATATGGTAGGCATAGTGAATATATGGCAGCGTAATGGAGTATTAAGGTAAAACACAAAACTGTGTATCAAGATGTGTATCAACGTAATACCATAGCGCTCGTAATACCACAAATGTGTATCAACTACGTATCAACGTAATACCATAGCACTCCAAATCGAGGTATGGAGTAGTGCCACCACATTTCCACTCTGTCAACACTCCCTCACACTTCAACAACACACTCACAACAAGCTGCATTGACACAACGATGGGAAATTTGGCAACCCCGAAATACAAATGCATTACCTACATTATCTCCAATATGGATGGTTTATTGCTCAATACAGAAAAGTTTTATACTATTGTCCAGGCGCGCATTCTTAAGAGATATGGGAAACACTTCGACTGGTTTTTGAAGTCCAAAATGATTGGCATGAAAGCATTAGAAGCAGCACAAGTATTTGTAAAGGATACCGGGCTTGAAGGAATTTTAACACCTAAGGAGTTTCTCAGACAAAGAGAAGACTTTGACAGAAGTATTTTCACACTTCTGCTACACTGACAGGGTGTTTTGTTTTTGTCAATTTTGCCAACAGGGAGGACGCACAAAGGGCTATTAATAAGCTCAATGGCTATGGTTGTGAAGACCACATTCTCAGAGTCCAATGGGCGACTCCTAGACAGACATAGACAAATGAATAAGCCTAAATTCTAAACACAAATCCCCTTTGCATTAATACCAGACTAGATTGGTGTAAACGGACAACATTAAAGATAACAGGTATGGTAATGGTGCACCATCAAAAATACAATGAATCCCTTCGACTGTAATCAAAGTAACTTGAGCAAAAATGTAAATGCAAACCCCAACCTGCTCCAGTTCTAGAAAACTGAGAGATGGAAGTGGGTAAAGAAAAAGTTACGACCATACAGAAAAATCCTGCCAACTGTTAGGAGGGAATATGGCACAGACAATGATTATGGCAGAGATCCCAAAGAGTGTAGAGAGGCCAATTATGCACATCCCAGGGAACGCAAAGATCACAGACAAGGAGTTACAACTAATTTTAGGAACTTGGATCTGATACCATGTCAGGCCGGGTAGTAGCTCCACAAAATTAAATTCATATTATTCCTTTAGGTTGGTCTTTATTATGTACATGAGGGAGACTGTTCACTTCATCTCCCAATGATTGTTCATATTTATTAGTATTTATTTACATCAATTATATTTATTCATCCAATCCTGATGATTAGGTGTCAACAATTTTGTGTCTCATAACTCTATTTGAAGGAAAAATGTCCATATCATACAATAGAGGCAAGCTTGAAATTCTTGTTCTATAGCTAGAATTATTTTTATGACATTGTTCACACACCAACTCTAAAAATGTAATGCATTGTGTGCATTCCTAGATATGTTTGAGATTGCAAGCTATTTGTTTAAATAAATGCATGTAAACAACTTCTATATTAGCATAACAACCATCAATATTTTTCATCTAGTAGTTTGGGTTGAATTCACAATAGTATGGTAAAAAGTGTCATTTTAATATCTGGAAATTAGGATATATAAATGTGAGATATATACTCTACAGCTTCGGGTTATCTCCTTTTCAAATCTAACCCTTTTTAGGCTATATGTTAATTGTTTGAAATTTGAAGAAATTCCTTAATGGATTTCAATAAATTCTCAACATATAATGGTAAGACATTGGTACCATAAATGGTGTTATTTCAAATATTTGACTTCCAGATTTTCATAATACACAGTCCTCAATAAATAGTAAATACTTATATGTATAGACACTTATGTTTAGGATTATATTTCTATTGGAGCAGTGCTTTATGTTTGACTATAATCCTGATGTTGACAAGCTTTAGTTGACTATTTTAATCAATTGCTCATAGAATATGCAAAAGGAAACGATTGTCAAATAGTGCCTAAAATTATGTTTCTCCTGATTTCATTTTTTATTGTTCATCAAAAGATAATCACGTTGCAGGAATGAGTTGTCCTACATTTTGTTCCAATTTGTGTAATATTTTTTTCCTCCCTTTTTTTTAAAAGGATGTAGATTTCATTTTCCTATTGATGATATAGACACTTGTGTTTAGAATGACATTTATGTTGGAAGGTTCTTTATGTTTGACCATAATCCCAATGTTGACAAGATTTAGCTGACTCTTTTCATCAATTGCTCATAGAATATGCGAAAGGAAATGATTGTCAAACTGTGGCTAAAATTATGTTTCTCCTTATTTCAATTTTTATTGTTCATGACAATATAATCATGTTGCAGGAATGCATTGTCCTACACTCTATTTCAATTTGTGTATTATTTTTTTCCTCCCATTTTTTTTACAAGGATGTAAATTTCATTTTCTTGATGATGGTTTTTTCATGTATCTTATCTAGGCGCAAATGTTGGTAATGGAGTGGATCTTGAGAAGTAGTTGTGGACATAGATTCTATCAGAGGTTACTATTATAATGCCACTTCTACCTAGTACCAGAAAAGCGTTTCATTATTTGTGATGAAAGGAAGAGTTATCTAACTGCAAGGATGAAAGGGAGCCTCATGTCTTAGCTGTAAGTCATTTATTAGCATTTCTTAGCTATAAGTCATATGTTTGATTTTAAGCCTTATCAGATCAATTATTTCACTGATCCAATATGCATGGCCTATATTTCTAATGAGTCACTGGATGCCAATTACTTGACATGGTTGATAACATTCAATTCTATGCCACTTTTTCAGTTGTAGAATTTACAAGTTATGAGGTTTCAAGGTCCAATTTTTAGAAGTCTATTTATTGAAAGGGTGGTAGCTCAATGGGAGAGCACCTGCTTTACAAGTAGGAGGTTGGTGGTTTGATTCCATCATGCCCTAACATCCATATGGAATGGCGATGATCAATTTTTGGTGACGGAAGCTCTTTTGGCCATCACCAATGAGCTTTGGTGACATTTTTCGACCCTCATTAAAATATGAAATGGTGACGGTTAACGAACACTACCATATATACACATCAATAGTGATGACCCTCAAAGGTCCATAACGATAAATCATTGTTGCTAATATTAAATTGTGACAGTCGATGTCTGTCATTATAGTCATTATTCGTGACGGACCTTGAATGTCACCACAACACCAATACTTCTGGAAATGTGCCTTTTGATGACAGCCAACAAACGTCACCATATATATGCACCAATAGTGATGACCATGAAAGATCCTTCACAATAAATCATTGTTGTTCATATGAAATAGTAACAGTCACTATCCATCACGATAATCAATATTTGTGATGGACCTTGAATGTCACCATAACCCCTATACTTTTGGCGACACCACCTTTGGTGGCATTTAGCTTTTGGTGATCGAAGCTATGGTTCATTACCATTGCTCATATGAAATGGTGACGGTTGCTATCCATCATTATAAATCATTATTGGTGACGGACTTTGAATGTCACTAAAACACCTATACTTTTGGCGATGCCACCTTTGGTGATGTTCAGTTTTTGGTGAAGGATGTTATGGTCCATCACCATTGTTCATTTGAAATGGTGACAGTCGCTATCCACCATTATAAATTATTATTGGTGACAGACTTTGAATGTCACTACAACGTCTATACTTTTGGTGATGCCACCTTTGGTGACGTTCAATTTTTAGTGACGAAGCCTCTTTTGACCGTCACCATGAGCTTATGGTGACATTTTTCGCCCCTCAACAATGTCACTTTTTCTTCTAGTGAATCACTAAACATGTAATGATTTCCATTACTCTTGCACGAGTTCATACCATTCTCTTTCAAGGCATGTGCATTAATATTTGTATTTGGTGGACTGAAACTCATGGGAGCCAACCATATGCCACCAAATATGGAGTTTCAACCATAAGCCAACCATATGAACATTCGAACCATGACATTGCGCTAACTTTCGCCCTGGATTTTTGGGCTGAACATTTAAGAGTCCATATGACCATGCCTCATGACCTACTCCTGGGGGCTCAATGGTCCTTAGCATGTGGATGTTAGCATGACATAATCATGCCACATGGATGCCCATAAGAGGCTCCACATGTCATTGTGGGATAGGCCAGTACCACTAAATAAACTTTGGACACATTAATAATATAGTCATCATTCAATTTCTCATATGTATGTCAGATTCATTCAACTTGAGCAGACATGGTCAAAATTTAATTTTGTTAAATTTCATGCACTTTTCACCACTATTTACCATCGATCATATAAATAACTCATAGATTTGCCCTTAAGAGGCACACTTTTAAACAAATCTATTGATTTGGGTTTTTGCCCCATAATTTGGGTCCTCTACTATTGTTGTTTTTCAAATAGTCATAACTTGTCATCTAGGATGAGTTTTTTAGAGTGTGATAAACCATTGGAAATGTCTTGATGAGGACTATCCAACCATACTATCGATAGGCTCATTAAGACATCATAACTTCATCAAAAGCTCAATAAACTTCAAACATATTTGAATTCGCTTGATGAGGGGATGCAAGAGATCAAGCTATGATATTGCTTTATAGATGATATTGTTTGTTTCTTAGGAATTCCCTTTTACAACAATGACACTTGCTTTCATCAATGACAACACTATGTGCAACATCCACTTCATGTACTACCTATGAATTTATAGGACCTCCAACTAGTGGGTTGTAAGGTAGATTGGGGGATTTTGAAAAATGGCAGGTTTGGTACAAGTATTGCATAAAGATATAGAAATTGATCTAGTAAATTTTTTGTTACAATAGAACCTAGAGAGCTTGCTTTTAAGTTACAATCGAACCTATAGAACTTCAACCAACTAAAATTATAAACATTTAATGCATAAAACCCCTTAACAATAAAAATGTTTAAGAGTGACCATCAAATTTACACTCTAATGACAACAGAAACCAAAGAACATCAATCCAATGTAAAACATACAATACTTAATGCATAAGTATGATCCAGATTTATGAACAAACGAAAAAAAAACATATTTAAAACAAAGACACAGAGATATGGTGAAACTAAACTTTAATTCATAAATATAAAATGTTGAAAATTACATGCAGAATGAAAGAAAACTATTTCGGATAATGGCAACTTATCTTTGAGAATATATGTGATAACTACATGCATTTTTCATTGTGTTACAATGAGGCTTAGAGGTCTTTTTATCATGAAGAAACAATGAGAAACTATAAACTTCCAAAAACCTAAGCCTATGAGATGAAGTACGAAAGCTTACGGCGATGGGGATAATTATAACGTAAACTTCCTAAGGTCGTAACTTTGGTATACGATCTTTGTTTGGTGCACACATTAGTCCATTAGAAAGGTCTATCCGAGGACAAAAACTTTCAACTGCAACATTTGACGTTTGCTCATTCCCTAGAAAGCGTGATTTAGGGCCTAAAAATGGCTCCCGAAGTTCAAGGCCCAAAAATTGCGAAAAATAAAAACTACTGAAAGAGGAAATAATGCTGAAAAATAGGAAACTCATAAGAAACAATGTCGGGGTCCAAGTGGAATAGGCAGGTGCCCACCAATATCCACCTGGATGAATGTATCCCCTTAACAACTCCAACTCTTCAATAGCACACTCATTAATGTATTAATATGAGTTCAACATTTAACTTGAAATTGAACATGATAATTTCTTAAAATGTCATTAAAACGAAAATACACTCAAAAATAATAAAGATGATCATATCCACACTGCTAAACAATATTTAATGCTACGACAAATGGCGATAATTTATATACCACATACCACAACATTAAATACTATGTAACAAAATGAATATTATTCACCAATAATATAGGCACTGTAAACCACACCTTTTTATTTTTTAATTTCATTATATCTAAAATTAAAATGGATAGGAAAAAACGTAAAAACTTACATCTAATGAAATTCCTACTTATTGATAATAATAATAATAAATTATGAATTAATATAAATAAAAATGAAATATATAATACATTTATTGAGCTTAATTTTAAAATATATTTATTTATTTATTCTATATTTTAATTTTTTTTTTTTTTAATTTATTATAATTTATTAAATTATAAATTTATGTTATTGAATTTACATCGTATTATATTATATATATTTCAATTCTAATCATTTAGTATTTCGTTGTACCCCCACCCAAAATTTTATGCCGTGATTTCTAGCCATTTATACGAATAATAATCCTCCGAGGTCACCATCCATGACTCGAGGTAACTTAACTGTGAAGCAAGGCAACAGATAAGCTAACCTGTCGTTTTTATTTCTATATTGATGAGATCGTCTACTTGCCATACATTTTTTATTAATTGAATTCAACGAAATTTTCACGTTTCCAAATTGCGGAGTTCGATGACGAAACTTAATAAGCCAACTACAGGCCTGCAAATTGACGTCGTATTTTAAGTTTCAGCATGTAATTTATGGTTGTGAACATTTTTGCATGTCAAATCTGACTTCTAAAATATATTGGAGTTGTCTATAATGTGATTTTTTGGAGATTCCGGTAAGGGAATCCCGTGGAAGAAATTGAAGTTAAATCTTGATTTGTTGTAGTTAAAATGGTTTTTTAACTGCATATTTGGATTCAGCACCCTGAAAAACCCCTGGGATGCTTTGATTGTGTAGAAACTAGCTATCAAACTTGCGATTCCAATAAATCGCTACCGGATTTTGACAAGAAAAACCCGCTAGAAAGGCTTTCAAAAAGTCGCATTATAGACAACTGCAAATATATTGGGGTCCCGTCATTTTGACGTTTAGTTAAAAATTCAAACCTTAAAAATCTACTATACCGGAATTTACTAATTCCTAAAATTATTTGTTATAACTAAGATTGAGTTTACAAAAATCTAATCATGGGTGATCCAATCGGATTGCTCTGTACCTATGGAGTCCGACTATGACAGGACTATGGCTAGTATGCTATATTTTTATATTGAGAATTAATAGAACATTATGGGCATTGGGTAATGGGGACAACAGGGCTATGGCACGTGCCACAGCTGGCTAGTGTGCTATATTATTTCAAAATCTCTCTGTTGATAACATAATTTAACAACCTATTTACTAGCATTGGATTTCACTCTCTTGCAAAAGAACTTTAGAATTTACCAGGGTATAGTTACCACTTTCGCCTTTAGAATTTACCAGGGTCAGTTACCACATTGGCCTTTGGCATCTAACCATATGTTGTTTGATGAATTACGTGTTTTATGGTCTTAATTTTCCTCTGTGATTGCTTTTTCTTACTAATTGGGAAAAGCAATAACATCCTTGCAATCTTTTAATTTACCCTACTGCATTGTTAAATTTGTTTTTACCTTACTGCAGTGTTGAGTTTGTTAGCCTTTGAATATGGCATGCTTAAAAACTTTTAGAGTGGTGGTATCAGTCTATGAGGTATGTACTCTTTATTCACTTTTCACTTAGTTTATTGTAAAACGTAAAAAATACTTCTAAGTTATGTAAAATTTGCTATGTTATACATCCCTGGGGAAATTTTGAAGTAAATTAAGGGGTGGTTTCTTTTGATTTTGTTTTTATCCTACTGTAGTGTTGAATTTGTTAGCCTCTGAATATGGCATGCTTTCTCGTTCAAAACTGCTAGACTGGTGATTGAATTTGTTAGCCTTTGAATATGGCATGCTTTCTCGTTCAAAACTACTAGACTGGTCATATCAGCCTATGAGGTATGTACTATATCAGCCTATGAGGTATGTACTATTTATTTACTTATGTCATTAGTTTATTGTAAAACCTCAAAAATACTTACAAGTTATGTAAAATTTGTTATGATATACAAACCCTCAGGAAATTTTGAATATGGCATGCTTTCTCGTTCAAAACTACTAGACTGGTCATATCAGCCTATGAGGTATGTACTATATCAGCCTATGAGGTATGTACTATTTATTTACTTATGTCATTAGTTTATTGTAAAACCTCAAAAATACTTACAAGTTATGTAAAATTTGTTATGATATACAAACCCTCAGGAAATTTTAAGTAAATTAAGGCGTGGTTGCTTTTGAATTTGTTTTTACCCTACTGCAGTGTAGAATTTGTTAGCCTGAAAAAGGCACTCTTCCTCGTTCAAAACTGTTAGACTGGTGGTATTAGCCTATGGGGTATGTACTCTTTATTTGTTGTAAACCCTGAAAATTACTTACAAGTTATGTAAAATTTGATATGGTATATAGTCCCTGAAGAAATTTTGAAGTAAATTAAAGCATGATTTCTTCCACCCAGCTTAGGGAGCCCCTAAAGAAATTTTGAAGTAAATTAAGTCGTGATATTGGGGAGCAACTCAAACTCAGGTTGGTAGCCTGATAAACACTCAAATTCAAGAATAAAAAGGTGTATATTTTATTTATGTATTCTAATCTATTATGTGTTTTATGGTTTTATGTTATTTGGTAATTTTTGGAAGTTGAGGATTTTGAATTTTCAAAATTACAGTGGACAAAAGGTTTAATGTTATTTGGCAGTTTTCTGGAATGGAAAGTTGAAGATTTTGAATTCTCAAAATTGGAATAGACAAATTTTCTTTTTCTTTTTATTTTAACCCAACTGATTTTGGATCTGGAAATTGTAATAAAACTAGAATTCGAGTCTATCAGTGAGGGGAGATTGAAAAATTTCATATATAATATATGTATAGACCAGAATATGTTAAAAATAATGTTTCCGGGTATGTATATACATAGACTAGAATATGTTAATAATAGTGTTTCCGAGTTGACAAATGTTTGAACATTTTGTCCTCTGTACATTGTTGCATATGTGTTGTTAATGTTAAAACTACATAAAATATCATAGAAAATGAAAAATGTGTGTGATTACATAAAATATTACAGAAAAATGAAAATGTGCATGATTTGAATTTTCTGAGCCTTTTTAGAAGAATTAAAAAGGTTAGTGATTATAATTTTCCCTTCTTTGTTTCGGAGTTTATGAGGAAAATCGCTTCAATCTGGTTTGTACACGCATGAGAAGAATTTATGAGTCAAATCATTTATGAATTGAACTTTAGTCTTGATTTATGTAAAAAAAAATTCCTAAATTAATGTTGTAGCATCATTCATGATAATCCAATTGTCAACCCAAAAATAAATTTACGAGAATGATTTGTAATTGTTCAATCCTGTTGCTTTAATGGTGAAACTTTATAATTGAATGGTTAACTAAAAGTCCACACTGTCCATATTTGTTTTCAAGTTTTCTGCTACTTGAAGATTGTCCAAAGTGAGGATGACCTGTTGATATTTCAGCCATTTGTTTTTGTTAGAGATTGATATATCTATGTGAAGTCTGAAAGTTTGCAATTATAAGCACAACTTTATAATTTGGTTTAAAGAATGTTGTGTTAAGCATGAATAAATGCTAGTAGTTTTTATTTATAGTAAATTACCATAATTTCATTATATTTTCGACATCATACAGTGTAAGATGATTAGTATTATACTCACATTGGAGGCTTGGATTTGTAATTGTTCAATCCTTTTGCTTTAATGGTGAAACTTTATAATTGAATGGTTAATTAAAAGTCCACACTGTCCATATTTGTTTTCAAGTTTTCTGCTACTTGAAGATTGTCCAAAGTGGGGATCACCTGTTGATATTTCAGCGATTTGTTTTTGTTAGAGATTGATATATCTATGTGAAGTCTGAAAGTTTGCAATTATAAGCACAATTTTGATAATTTGGTTTAAAGAATGTTGTGTTAAGTATGAATAAATGCTAGTAGTTTTTATTTATAGTAAATTACCATAATTTCACTATATTGTCAACATCATACAGTGTAAGATGATTAGTATTATACTCACATTGGAGGCTTGGATGACCATGCTCACAATGCGGATATTATACACTGGTCACTAGCATCTATGTGAAAATTATATGATTCTATTTTGAAGCTTTATGAACAGAGATAGAATTATTTCTTGATTATTACATAGAGGAGTTAAATGCGAGAAGATCCAATGCTACTAGTTTAGTCTATTAGTATGAAAGGTGTTTTATTGGCATAAAACATAAAGTGAAGGGCATGTAAAATGTAAAAACACCATGAAATTTTCATTTGACGAGCAGAGGGAATTTGAAATCGCAAACGTTGTCTCCATCCTTGTGCGCAAATTTCGAATCTCTTTCAGCAAAACTTCATTCGCTATAGATCTTCCCCCACCTAGGCGAGCTCCTCTCCTAGGTGGCATGTTTACTCTAGTAGACTTAATACTTGCTCTGATACCAAATGATGTGGACACTTACCAAAATTGATGTGGCAGTCTAGAATTTAGATTAATGGTTCACTTAACAACTAATCAGTTGCACGTTAATAAGATAATGTACATGTATTTCCTCCCGAGAATCCCGCTAAGCTCACCAATCACCGTCAATCCTACTTTGACTTCTTACTCCCTGAGCGCTTCAATCTCCACCGTTAATATGACTTCTTCAGATCCGACAAATATTGCGTCTTATCACGCGCCAACTAACTAAATGATCTCCACCGTCGATCTGTCCCGTTAGATACAACGATTATCGCACCATCTTGCGTGAATTCTTGCATGACAGATATGAGGTTGAGAACCGATGAAAAAAGTGGTTTTTCCTTGCGACCTGTCACCAGCTTAGGTTAATCGTGCAATTTGGAGAAATACCATTTCCCATTTATTTTCCACGTGATATACCACTTATTTCTTTCCAATACTTCTCACATGTTTAATACAAAACCTTTAATAAATGTGCTTGATAAGATTTAGCACCTAATCTCGATATTAACCCTTAATGCTAATTGACTGTAATTCATAATAAACACATAAATGGAAATAATACCTGATTAGGGTACAAAACTCCGATACGTAGGTTCAAGAGAAACTCTGCACCAGGAATAACAGGCAACACCACACTTAATCAATTACTCAATAATACAAAAATTACAAAGTCTTAGCCCTCTTAGCTGGATTAGAACAATTTGTTTGACCTATGTTTCCTTACAAACCCTATCTCTTCCTCAATATTTCGCTTACTCCCTCTTCTATTCCATCGAATTCTCTATCATTACATTTATTCTCTTTTATAGATCAAATCATATCCTAACTGCATTGACTACTCAATCTCTATTTTTATCAGCTCAACTATTAAATCCCTATTCTCAAACTCTGATACACATTTATTCTAACAACTTATCTCCTATTCTGAAAATAATACAATGATTTAATTATTACCATAATTGAAGTAACAAATAAGTTCGAGAGATCCAATTCTCTCTATTAAAATTGATTTTGACCACTCAAGTCAATGAAATTCAGCTCATGTTAGCCACGACATGTAAACATACAATCACATTGCTGCCTAAATCTCGATGCTCTTCCGTCATAAAATAAGTAGCAATACAATTGTTTTTTAAAAATCTAAAATACATAAATTTTCCTTTTTAATATGCTTTTTTCGCTGGAATTTAATTATATTTATTTTGCTCAAAATATTTTCTTTTTATTAAAAATAATTTCAAAATATTAAATATTTATTTTACTTAAAAAATTTAATTTCTCTTTACTCAATATTTCTTTTTGGTCCTAAAACTGCAAACAAGAATAAATAGTTTTAAAACTCTTTTGTTATGACCATGCTATTAACAAATTTTCTATAAAAAAAAAATTCATGAAGAGAAAGATTGACACTAAGTAATTAATTGTGAATTCCTTCAATTCAATACTCTAATTTTCTTACTTTATAAAAAAATTCGCTTGCTAGAATTTTCATGATTAATTATGAATTCCTTCCACCCAATGCTTTAATTTTCTTACCTTACACAAAAATCTGCAGCTAAATTTTTCATATTTTGTGTGAATTTAATAGTGACAATGCTTCGAGTTACATGTATTGCTCTTCGGTTACTGAAAATGGCATCGTCTCACTGCTAGTTACAATGTGTGTATCAAACAAAAGAAATTAATATTCATTATGACGATCGGACCACAAAAGAAGAGAAGGAAATAGTTAACGAGTATCAGATAGGTTTTTCCATGATTATTCTGTCTTGCACCCTGCCACCAAATTAACCCAATATGAAATATCAACAATTTTGAATTTATTGATAATTTCGCCAAAAGATTATTATATTACCAATATTTATGGTAACGATTTTTTCCTCGTTTTGAAGACCTAAAGCCAAAGTTGATTAATGTCATTTTCATGTCATTTTCAAGGGGATATGGTAATGGGTATTCATTTCGAAGATACATTTGAAACAAAATATTTTTCTACACATACACACCCTATAATATGATTTATATGTAAAATAACTGCAAAATAGTAACTTTCTTTCATTAACTGAATTAAATATAAAACATTTATGGCAACATCCAGCTCCATGTATTTAAAATTAACCATTAAAAAAGGGAAAAAACCCTCATAAAACTTTGTCGAGCACAAGATAATTTCAATTTTAATTTCAACCAAGATAACCATTCGTTCAATTATTTTGAACATGTTAACTAATGAATTTAAGTTGCAATTATTTCATGCATGTTAACTAATGAGCGTAAGTTGGAAAACCAATATCATTTGAGACCATTACACGGGCTATCTCATGGAGTTGATTAGTAGTAGCCCTTGATGTTTGTTGGATTCGTCCTCGATGCTTAGGCCAAGTTTGAGCATCCTGTGAATTCTGGCAACGAATGTGTTTGGCTCCTCTACGTTGGACAGCGAGGTAATCATAGCGACTTCATACAAGAGCATCCCTAGATTCTTCATCGATTTATCATTTTTGTCAGTCTCGACTCTCTTTCTCAATTTCTCCATTATGGCGTTCTCCGAGTTGATCTCCATCATTTTCTTACTGGACATGTATGGCCAGAGGGATCTGCGGCGGAGGGCCTGGGCCTTCATTCTGGGACAATTTCAAATTTCAAATCAGCTTACAATAATTTGAATGGTGCGGATTCATTTTGAAATTTCAATCCGGGTTAGAATATGAATGGCAGGGTTTGCAAATTCAAACGAGTGTCCCACGGGCGCTTGGATGGTGGGAGAGTATTGAGTTTCAAAAGTACGCAGTAAGCCGCTGTCGTTTATAGATTAAGCAGGCGTCGATTCTCATTGAGGGCAGGTCCCTCCGCCAGTCCCAACAAGCCGTCACATCTCAGATGAGGCTACTTGATGCATATCATTCTCATGTCTGGTTTAATGAATGTTATAGGGTGTATTAAATGCCTTAGGGCACCCTGGTTAGTTCTTGTACAGGAAGATTTTTGTTTTTTAATAATTGATGACTTACACAGATTTTAAACTGAATCTTAGTTTTAATGTTGATCAATCAAGGTAGTGTATTAAAGAGTTTATGAGATTGTATTGATCTTTAATAAATTAATAAATTTAGATTTGCGCCATGTGGCTTCCCCCAACAATTTCCTAGAGATTTGAAATTATTCCAATTCTAATCATAATGAGTTCCTCATTATTATTTATAACATTCAATTATATATAATCAATTTTTCTTAGTAAAATGGTCCATTATTTTTAATAAATTAAAAAAATTAGATTTGTGGCTCCCACTAACCAATTTTTTAGAGATCTAAAATTATTCCAATTTTAATAAGTCCTGTTCAACACTAATTTCCTCATTTATTATTTAAAATAATTCATATTACTTTTTAAAGTTAAAAATTGACTTATAATTTTTATACATCATCAATTAAATAAATATATTTACAATATTCATTTATATTTTTTTAAATTAAAATTGATCATAATCTTTTTATACATAATTAATTACACTAATATAAAAAACATTATTTGTATATTTATAAAACCTATCCTTATATATTGTAGTAGTGATAAAAACATTCAAAGAAACTTTAATCCGTAAGCATTTCGACACGCATACACCCATATTTACATGCTAAGTCTGAGCGATGGCACCTCAAACTTTATTGTCTTACATATATTGCTTTTTACCATTGCTAAACGTTCTCTATGTGAAAGGAAGATGGCAGATTTCACCATCGATTTTCACATGCCTCGGTTGTATGTAACAACTTGTTGGTTATCTCACTTTAACAGTTGGACGTGACTTTTCTGCGTGGTTTCTATTAAACTAAAAGATTGTATCATGAAGATGGCGTTGGATTCTTTGTACCCCTATTTTATTGGTAAATATGGAAGACCATGCATTATGATGTTATCAAAAGACCATGTATACTCATACATACCATCGACTCATCGGGTTTTTTCCTATACAACATATATACACACACACACACACACACACATATAGACAGGGAGTACCAAATAATTTTCCTATACATACATATATGTAAACAGAGTTATAAATAATTGGAATGTGGGGAGTTATAAATAACTGGAACAATCCGTTTTAATCTTCAACCTTTACATCTTAAGAAAGTATGGGTTACCTTATTATTTATTGGTATGTCACAAACATCTTACATACAAGAAGAAAGTATAAAAATTTTATAACCCCACCTTCATCCACCAACTAAGCTCCTTATAACTCATGCCCTTCTTATAGAAACACAATTATACGATTGTTCCATTATGCAGAGAACTTCAACTCGCTTTCAGGAGAAGAGAGAGACTTTTAGGAAGTTTCAACAATGGTAAGCTTTTAATGGGCAAGGAAATCACTTCTCCAAGTGGTTCATCTTTGATTCAATCACCAGAGCTTTCATTCTGAGGAAACTCTTGGTGGTTTAATAGTCCTCACAAGCACCTATGCACGTGGTTCAATAGTGAGTCAAGCATCAGAGTTCTAAGGCAGCTCTTGGTGGTTCAACAGTCCTCATAAGCATATGAGTGATTCTTCCAAAATAAAATAGGTTCATCAACCACAAGATTCCAGTGGGTTCGTCAGCCTCATAGGAAATCCTTACTCTCCAAAACCAATCACTAGCAAGCCTCCTAGGAGGCATTTCATTATGCAGAGAACTTCAAGTGAAGAGAGCCCATTATCAAGAAGGTTCAACAATGGTCAAACAGTCTATGGGTGAGAAATCACTTTCTAGGTGGTTCCAAAGTGAGTCAACCACCAGAGTTTCAACCGCACGAAACTCCTGGCGGTTCAAGAAGCCTCAAAAGAAGCTATGTGATTATGCCCAATTTGACGGGTTCACAAACCACAAGCTTCCAGTTAGGCTCTCTCCTTAGGTCTTCTATATGAGTCATGGATGATTTCCCATAGACCTTTTGGCTTGTTCTACACTTTTCCATAAGAGCCTCTCAACCTCCCTTCTTCTTGTTCTCTCATATTTACCTCTCGACCTCCCTTCTTCTTGTTCTCTCGTAGGTACCTCTCGACCTCCAATTTTATTTGTGTGCATCGGATCTTCTCTCCCCTTCCTCTCGCATGTGAGAGAATGTGAAAAATGTAGAATCCTCTCTCCTTTCCCGTCATTTTTCGTTGTAACTTCAGTACCTCCTTCTCAACCACAATGGTTCTATCATTCATAGCGGTGTACAGGGGCCAATTCCATGGACAATGCCACCATACTCTCTTGAATGTTTTTTTGGTCACCCTGCCATTTCCCATCGATGTCACAAAAGTTGCGTATACAAAAGTTGTGCATATACAGAAGTTACGCATATATGAAGGCCATCTTCAATATATGCATGCTTTGATATATACGTGCATATATAGAAGTTCTGCATAAATAGAAGTCATCTTTTCTATATGCACATATAATATATACAAGCGATGACTTTTGCATATACACATCTTCTATATAGAAACCATATTCCATGTGTGGACTCTTGTATATGCATATAGATATGCAAGTACATATATATAATTTGTCTTTCATAAATGCACTTATATTTATGCATATGTATGATTTCCATATAAGCACACTTCCGAATCTATGTACATTACAGAAGTTTCACGTATACAAAAGATACACATATAGATAAGTCATTTTCCGTATATGCATGCTTTCATATATATGTGCATATACGTAAGTCATCTTTTGTATATGCACATATATATGGAAGCGATGACTTTTTTATATGCACATATATATCTTATCGTGTATATACAGAAGATGGATTCCGTATATATGTGAAGATATAGAAGTTGTACATATAGGGAAAATGAGTTCCATATATATGTGCATATACAGAAATTGTACATATGTGGAAGTCATCTTCTGTACATGCACATTTCCATCCATAATATGTAATATATATATATATATATATATATATATCTAATATAAATATATAATTTTTCACAAATATGGAAGCCTCTTATTATTTGCATATATGAAAGGTGGCTTCCATATCTATATAGAAACCATATTTCATGTTTGGAATTTTGTATATGCATATAAATATGTGTGTACATATATATATGTCACCTTTCTGCATATGTGTGATTTCCGTATATGCATGCTTCCATATATACGTCCATTACAAAATTTGTGCATATACATAAGCCATTTTTGGTATATGCACAACTTCTGTATATATATATATATATGAAAGTGATGGCTTCTGTATATGCACATATATGTAGAAGCGTGCATATAAAGAAGATGACTTTCGTATATATGTGCATATATGGAAGATGAGTTCCATATATATGTGCATATACATAAGTTTCACATATAAAGAAGCCATCTTCTACATATGCATGCTTCCATATATATATGTGTGTGTGTGTCTATATACAAAATATGCACATATACATAAGCCATCTTCTGTATATGCAAAACTTCTGTAGATGCACATAGATATGGAAATGTGCATATACAAAAGATGATTTCCATATCTATATAGCAACCATATTCAATGTATGGACCTCTGTATATATTTAGAAGTCAACTTTCATAAATACACTTGCATTGCTACATATGTGCGATTTTTGTATATGCATGTTTCCATATCTATGTGTATATACAGAGGATGTGCATACACAAAAGCCATCTTTCATATATGTATGTTTCTATATTTATGTGCATATACGGAAATTATGCATATATTGTAGTTATCTTCTATATATGTATAATTCCATATATATATATATATATATATATATGTGTGTGTGTGTATTATATATAATATATATATATATATATATATATATATATATATGTGATATACAGAGTTGTTGCATATATCATAATCATCTTCTTTAATATGGCCATTTAAGGCCATTAAATAATACTAGTGTAACCCCATTATTGTTATTAGTACACCCACTTATTATATTGATGTACACATAGTAGTGCCCATATTGGTTAACTATTAGTGCCCCATAGAAAGCCCACTATGTTATTATGTGCCTTACATTATTATGTTAATGTCGGCTCTGAATATGTATGACCCCTTAGACTCTTATATATATAGGAGGTCTTTTCATTTGTATCATCGAAGAATTGTTCATTTATGTAATGTAAAGGAGGTTTCCCCCTCGAAGAGGTTGAATTCTAAGGTGTTGATCTATCTTTTCTATCTTTTCTTGAGCTGGTTCATAACATTTGGTATGAGAACTTTGGATTCTAGGGTTTCGCTACTCCAAACAGGACATCGTGGCATTTTCGCTATAACTTTTTTTTTCTACTATGTTTCAGAAACTAAAAAAAAAAACATTTGCGAAGAAATCGTGCTGAATCGCGGGTCCAAATTTCAGAGCTGTTCGTGCTATATTTGTGGAGATATGATCTGAGGAAGTTGGTCTTATTGCAAACTCCTAAATTTCATTCCAAACAGGTGACCTAGGGAAAATCGTCATAACTTTCTCTCTAAGCTTTGGATTGAAATTTTGTAAGAAGGTATAGAAAGAGGATGAACTGTAGTTTCTTGTATATATTTTTCAGTGCCAAAGGTCAAAACCGTGATACGTGGCACTTCATACAAGTTCGCTCTTCTGGAAAGGTCTATAATCAGGTCACCTTGGGAGATTGTGCATAACTCTTTCTTGGAGAATCCAATTTGGATCAGACTGGTGGCATTGGAAAGAGGACACGGAGGGCTACTACAAGCCTCTATTTCAGAACTTAAAGATACGAAGGTATAGAGTCACAGTCATTTCAAGATCGAACTCATAAAATCAAGAAAAAGCAAGATAAGGAAGTTTGATGGAAAGGATCCGATAAATTGAATACTTCAGATGGAGCAATATTTTGATCTATATGGTGTACCATTGTTACAAGAGGTATGTATTGCATCTTCATATTTAGAACCAGATCAATTTTTATGGTATAAAGGGCTTTGTTCTTGTAAACAACTTGTTATGTGGTGAATTTTCACGGAGGAAATGATAGCACATTACGAGGATACCAAGAGCAACACCTTCTTTGGAGCAACACCACAACAATTGGAAAGAGTAAAAGGTCTTTGTGACATAGTGGAAAGAAAAATTATAGAAACCAGGAAGCATACCCCTCACAACTATAAATATGAAAGTGTTGTTCCTCCTAGCCTTCCACAACCTACAAGGGTGACACCACAACAATTGGAAGAAAAAAGAGAAAAAGGGCTTTGTTACAATTGTGATAGCAAATGCACTAAAGGTCATAAGTGTGCTGAGAAGAAATTATTTTTCATAGAATATGAAGAGGATGAAGAAAAGGATCAAGAAACATCAGAAGAAGAGGATATATGCAAAGACTCCACCCCAGAGAAAGAAGAAATGAATCAGACCATATCTTGTAAAGCATTGGCAAGAATTACCACTCATCAAACTCTCAAGATAGAAGGACATATCAAGAAGAAAAAGGTGCAAGAAGTAAAAGATCACATCGAGAAAGAAGAAATGAATCCAACCATATCTTGTAATTCATTGGTCGAAATTACCACTCCTCAAACTATCAAGATAGAAGGACATATCAAGAAGAAAAATGTTCAAGAAGTGAAAGATCACATCAAGCATCAAGAAAAGAAT
>APFE030862255.1:0-10495 GCA_000404065.3 Pinus taeda
ATCAGTCACCAACTTCTTTCCATGGATTCTTTAATCGATAAGAAGTTTCCATATAGATTCTTATCCAATCCTTTAGACTCCATTCTTTCTTTATGGCCTTCACTAAGACTTGTGAATGTTAGTCCTAGTCTAGTGCCTAACCCATAAAGATAAGAACTATCTGATGTCAATCCCTCCCAACTAGGGAAGAGATATCCACCAAACCAAGCTTAACTCTCAGGTACTTAGGCTTCTTGTTTGGTAAGGATTTAGTGAATATTTCAACTACTTGTTCATCTATAGGTAGATATTGTAGCTCCATGATCCTATCTCATACCAAGCTTCTAATGTAGTGATACTTGTTATTTGTATGCTTCGTCTTAGCATGAAAAAAAGGGTCTTCTGTCAACTTTATGCAACTTTGATTATCACAATGTGTACATGTAAGGTTGAGTGGTCCTTTAAACAAGTCTCATAACAAATTCCTGAGCCAAATTTCTTCCCTACAGAGTTCAATTGCAGCGACATATTAAGCTTAAACACTACTCAAAGAATTTATATCCAACTTTTTTCTCATCCATGAAACCATGGAAGATCCAAGGCTGAAGAATCCTCATGTTGTGCTCCTTCCATATTTATCACCACCACCCCAATATGTATCTATATATCCCATGAGATGGATTTCATTCCCAATGTACTTGAGGCAATGATGTATGGTCCCATGCATGTATCGTAAGATATGCTCAGTTGCAATCCAATGATCATGATTTGGCTCCATCTAAAACTGACTAAATACATTTACTGCAAAACAAATGTTTGGCCTAGATACATCAAGGAACCAATCAATTTCCTGTAGCAAGTAGGATCTATCGGACTATACTTTGAACTCAACCTTTTCAAATTTCTAACCATAGGAGTCATCATATGTTTGTAATCCACCATGTTGAACTTCTGAAGCATGTTAATCACATATTTACCTTGACTAAGATATATCTCTCATTATTTTTGGCATACTTCTCATCCCAAGTAATAATGCATAGTTCCATTGTAGGTTTTAATCCTATACAGAAATTACCTGCAAACAAATTCTGAAAAACAGAAAATAAATAAACAATGGAGAGAGCTTAAAACATAAAACATATATACACAAAGATTTTCCCTTGGATCCCAAAACCAAGGCTACCTAATTGATTTTTTCATTATATTCTTTTCAATGTTACAATACATATATATACATGCCGAAGAATCCATAAACACCAATTCATTAACCCTTGCTTAAAACATAATCGTAGTTCCCTTGACTTAGAAAATACCATGGGCAGAAAACCATCATGCCCAAAATGTGCAAAATCCATGCACAAAACCATAGGTAGGTCCGCCCATGCAGGGGGGTTTCCGCACCTCTACAAACCCCCCTGTTGCACCCAACACAACGAAGGGGGGGTTGGGCGCCCCCCCCCGCTTCACGCCTGGGGCTAGTCGTGGAAAGAATATAACACACACCCAACATCCATGATCCTTCATATCGAAGTTGGCTGCTAAATTACTCTTGCATTTCTAAATCTGATGATTCACACCTATGACTAGTAGATCATCCACATATAATATTATAATAACTAGCTCTTCTTAGACCACCTTGACATATAGATTTGGATCTGCATAACACTTGATAAAACCAAGTCTCAAGAGGTATGCATCCATTCTTGTATACATTGCTCTTGATGCTTGTATCAAGACATATATAGCCTTCTTCAACCTACAAACATGAGCTTCCCTCTGATTTATTTCAAATCCTTGAGGCTGCTCAATATAGACTTCCTCATCAATGGTCCCATTTAGGAAAGTTGTCTTGACATCCATTTGATGAGTGTTCCTTCCCATAGAAGCAGCCAATGAAATAAGTGATTTTATTATCGTATATTTAGGTGTGGGAGCAAAGGTTTCTTCATAATATATCACTTCTTTAAGTGAGAAGCCCCTTATTACAAACCTTTCTTTATATTTCTTAATGCTCCCATATACAAAGTGCTTTATCTTATAAATCCATTTTGAAGTGACTATCAATTTGTCACTTGGCCTAGTGAAGTCTCCCATGCATCGTTATTCATTATGGATTAGTATTCTTCCCGCATAACACTTATCCATTCTTGATTCTTAGTTGCATCCTCATAGGAGGAAGGTTCTACCTCAATTAGCTTTGTCATGTATGTAGCATACCCAAAATACATCTTTGGTCTCTTACTTTCCCTAGATTCCCTTGATGTTGTATGTCCTTCTAATTCTCTAACAGTAGTTTTCAACAAAACATGCCTCTTTTGATTTTCTGGAACAATTAATTATTGTTTAGGCTCACAAGGACCTTCAACATATTCTTGAGTAGGTCTCAGTTCTTGACCATCATTTTCCCTAAATATATCCTCAAAGATATGAAATTATTTTTCATCAGATTCAATTGGAACATCCTTCGATTCCTTGTAAGATATATTCTCATCAAAGATGACATCTCTGCTTTCCTCAATTTGATGGTCCTCCTTGATGTAGATAATGTAGGCCTTATATGAAGCACTATGCCCCACAAAGTTTCCCCTTAAACTGGTAGGATATAGCTTCTTTCTTTTATCCTTGGGTACATGAATGTACACAAGGCACCCAAATATATGAAGATGATCCACACTTGGCTTATTTCCTGTAAATGCTTCATTTAGTTTCATGTTGTTGAGGATTTTGTGAGGAATTTGGTTCTGCAAGTAAACAAGTGTCATACATGCCTCTCCCCATAAGAACTGAGGGATATCTCGATCATGTAGCATAGCTCTGACACATTCTTAAATATTATGATTCTTCCTTTCTATCATTCTATTATGTTCATGATTATAGGGAACAATGAGATCCCTCTTGATTCCCACTTCCTTGCAGAAAGATATTAATTCTTTGGAGGTGTATTCTCCACCGTTATCTAACCTTAGAATTTTGATCTTCTGATATGAACTTAAAGAGGAATGCAACCACTTATAGAAATAGTCATAAACACAGAGATGCAATAGAAAAACACTTCATTTCATTAATAGAAAAATATTGAACTATGCTTATAAACATAATGGAAATAAGATAGCTCAGGCGATGGTAGGTTATCTCTAAGAAAAGATGTGGCGGCTACATGACTCTAAAATGTCTTACAATGAGGCTCAAGGGCCTATTTATTATTGGAAAACATGAGAAAACCCTAAACAACCGAAACCATTACCCCAGGAGATGTAACACCAAGAGTTTGTGGGCCCTGTTGGGGTTAGTTTGGCAGCCAACTTCCCGGGGTCGTAACTTGGTCATATTATCTCCATTTAGCGTGTACAATACCTTGTTGGAAAGGTCTCTATAAGTACTACATGTTTTGTCGAAATCCCATGGCTATTGCGGATCCCAAAAAAAATGTTGTTTAGGGGGTCAAACTTGCTCCGGAAGTTCAAGACCTAAAAAATGCTAAAAATAGTAAATGTTGAAATGGAAAAGGAAACATATGAAACTGAATGGGGGGTCTAGGTGGAATAAGCGAGTGGCCACTAATATCCACCTGGATCATCTTCCTCTCAGTTAGGTTTTCCACTTCATTCTTGAACTCTTGAAACTTTTTGAATACCTCATCCTTGTACTTGAGAAGGTATAACCAAGGCTTCCATGAGTAATCATCAATAAATGTTACGTAATGTGAATGCCCACCAAGAGACTTAACTATCATAGGTCCATATACATCTGAGTGTATGAGATCCAAGCTTTCTTTAGATCTAGTTTCACTACATGCAAATGGTTTCTTTACATTCTTGCCTAGAGCACATCCCTTTCAGGTTCCTTCATGATATTCCTTTATTTTGGTTATTCCATTGACCATTTGACACATATATGGAAAAATATTATAATGAAGGTGTCCATACCTTCTATGCCATAGTTCAAAAATACTCACTTCCAAATGAACTAGGGCTTGAGATAGAGGTGTATAGATTCTATACAATGTTCTCCCATGAACCCCTATCATCTTTGCTTCATTGATACTAGAGCGCTTATCCCAAACCAAAACCTTGCCACCAATAAAAATAACCCTATTACCCTTATCCTCTAGACAAGAAATAGAAAGTATATTTTTCTTCAAACCCGTGACATATAAGATGTTGTTGAGGTGAATGTTTCCACCTAACTCAAGCTCCAATGATGTAGACACAATGCCTTTCATTGGATAACATTTGTCGTCACCAAGTTTATAGAGTGATATGAATTTCCTTTTGACAAGGTCTGAAGTTGACTGCATTCTCTTCTCATGTGTTTGGACGCACCACTACCAATAACCCATACATTCTCATCTTTGAAGGTGCCAGAAAGAGCGAAGAACATATTTTCTTCTACTACTTTCTTACTAGCTTGGAGATGACTTTCAATATGTAGTTCTTAATGGAGATAGTGAGATTTCCAAGAAAATTGAAAGCCTTCTTCATGATTCTTGACATTGTGCCAGCTAACTTGTGATCTTAAGTCTCCTTCTTGCACCTTATCTCTGATACGATGTTGGAAAATATAGAGACTTGATTAGTATAACTCATTTTCCTTATCTTGATAATTACTTGTGATGTTAGGTGTTCTTTTATTACTTCTTTGATTATGTTCATCAAGAAATTACCAAAACAAAGAAGATCACAAAGAAACAAAGTACACCAGATATAGGCTCCAAGCCAGGACAAAAGCCCTCCAAGGGGAAAATCCAGAAAATGCTTCTGTTCTTCTTTAGAATCTTCTTATAAAAGAGACTTCCATGACCCAAAGACTCAAGCCAAGAATCCCTATAAGACCCAAGTCATCCCCCAGTAAGATCTGCTTCAAAACAACATCTAGAACTCTGATACTACAACCTAGCTACTACAACTTTGGCCCCAACAACAGAATTTTGGCCTTGCAAATTTGGCCCCCATAGATTGCGCCATAAATTCATCCTCTTGAAGCTGGCATCTTCACAAAAGCTAGCGAGACATTGAGAGAGATATCCCTTGACCTAGTTTGACTTTTTCTCCTCGTCTTCATCCTCGAGCTTCTCTTTTCACCTTTGCTATTGCAGATCGAACTTTTGTGAGATGTGTATCCAAATGAGTTCAAGCACCCTTCTATGTATAACATTTCTTGATGGTAGAATTTCCCTCCCTTAGCCTAACTTGTCCTTTCTCTTGGACCGACTTGGTCTTGGGCTTATCCATGGCTTTTACATGATAAAATAAATAATTTTCTTCATTTCAATGAGTTCAAATGGGACTATGACATGTGACCAATGTTATTCTTTATCCTATAAAAACCTAGAAATACCTAGACGACCTAAAAGCACGAAGAACATGCTTTTGACTCAAACCTGAGTATGAAACCCATACTGCAAAATAAATATAATTTCTCTTTCTTTCATTTCTCTTTCTTTATAAATAATATGCAATGTCATGATTACAATTACATCATAATGAAGACTGAACCTAGTTATGATTTTCAATAATAGGAAAAAATGTTTTAAAGAATAAGTGGGCTTATTGAATAAAACATGAAGACAAGTAAAACCTACAAAGATTTAAAGAAAGGCTAGTGGTTAAAGTTTTTGGGCATGGAAAAGGTATTGATTTCACATAAATATTTTCTCCAGTTGTTAAAATGTCATCAATATGAGTAGTACTTGGTCTTGTAGCTACTCTAGATTTAGAGTTGGTGCAATTAGATGTCAAGAAAACCTTCCTACATAGGAATTTAGAAGAAGAGGTATATATGGAGCAACCACAAGGATTCATTGCAAAAGGTAAAGAAAACTTGGTCTGCAAGTTGAAGAAGAGTCTATATGGGCTTAAATAAGCCCCTCGTCAATGGTATAAGAAATTTGACTCTTTTATGCTTGATCATAATTTTAAAAGGCTAAATGGAGATCATTGTGTATACATTAAAATATATGAAAGAGGAAATTTCATTATCTTGTTTTTATATGTTGATGGCATGTTGATTGTTGGGAAATATAATACCATGATTAATAGGTTAAAAGAAGAATTAAATAAGGACTTTGCACTAAAGAATATATGACCAACAAAGAAGATTTTGGGAACGCAGATTATACGTGATAGAAAAAGGAAGAAATTGTTGCTGTCACAAAAACAATACCTTGGAAAAGTATTGGAAAAATTCAATATGGATGATGCAAAATTTGTATGTACACCACTTCCCATTTCAAATTAACATCTAAAAAATGCCCCATTACTACTGAAGAAAAATAAAAAATGTTCAAGATTCCATATGCTTTTACAGTAGGAAGTCTTATGTATGTTATGGTATGCACTTACCCTGACATTGCACATTCACTGGGAGTAGTAAGTAGGTTTCTTGTAAACCCAAGAAAGGAACATTGGAATGCAATTAAGTGGATTTTTAGATATATTAAAGGATCAATTGACTATTGTTTGTGCTTTCAAGGTACTAATACCTTATTGGATGGATTTATTGATTTTTTTTTCACAGTGGACATGGATTCTAGAAGATCCATAACATGTCACATCTGTGCTTTTGTAGGGGTTGTAGTATCATGAATATCTAGACTGCAAAAGTTTGTGGTTCTTTCTATCACAGAAGCCAAGTGTATGGAAGCAACCGATGCATGAAAGAAAATGATTTGGATGAAGAGGTTCCTAGAGGAACTAAGTTTGTAGCAAGAAAAGTATGTATTGAATTGTGATAGCCAAAATGCACTCCATGTTGCAAGAAACCCCACTTTTCACTACAAGGCAAAGCATATTGAGAGGAACTAAGTTTGTAGCAAGAAAAGTATGTATTGAATTGTGATAGTGAAAATGCACTCCATGTTGCCAAAAACCCCACTTTTCACTACAAGAAAAAGCATATTGATGTCAGATACCATTGGATTCACCAAGTGTTCAAGGATGGGTTGTTATAGTTGGATAAAATACAAACAAAGGAAAATTTAGCTACCACTGGATTCACCAAGTGTTCAAGGATGGGTTGTCATAGTTGGAGAAAATACACACAAAGGATAATCTAGCTGAAATGTTAACAAAAAAATTGGCAAGGGATAAGCACGATATGCCTTCACTGCCCTATTGCAAAGATGATAAAATAAGACTTGGGAAATATTTGTAACTAAGAGATAGAAATTTGTATTTGGTTAAAAAAAAATTCCAATGGATAAGCACGACATTTGTAGAGCCTTGGCTGCTAAAATAAGACTTGGGAAAGATCTGTAACTAAGAGATAGAAATTTGTATTTGGTCTCAAGTGGGAGATTGTTGTGTGTGAGACCAAATAAATAAAGTAAAAGAATAATGTAATGACTTCTTGAAACTTCTCAAAAAGTCTACAAGATGGTTTTGGGTTAGTGGTTTTGGACTCATGGTTTTAATAGCACACGGTATTGTGTCAATAATATTTCTCTAGATCATTTTATGAGAAATTATTTATATATACTCTTGGTTAGACATTGCATGTGAAGCGAGAAGGAAAGAAGATTGGAGTTGAGAAAATGTTTGTAAATTTTTATTTAATGAAAAGTTACAACTTTTTCCAATGGTTTTTCCCAAAGAAAGTTTGTGTTTACATAAATATAATATTATATAAATAATTTGTTAGTTGTTTTAACATTACGAGCTAGTATAAACTCAAAATAACGCAACTCACACAATCTTCATGGAAGTGATGTCAAATCTAATCAATAAAACAAAATAAACTTAACGCCCATGTTTTAAAATAAACTTGTTTCAAATTCGAAGTGTGGTTACATAGAAACAGGTTCGAGGACGTTCTAGTCACCAATTTTTTTATTTCACGGTTGGCAACACTGTAGCTATCTCGGTATTTATAGCCGTAGTGGAAATCTCTGCTGATGTCAAAAGCATATGTCATGGAAGAGATGGGAACATTGTTATCCGGTCGGAGTAACTCCCAATTTTGTTCTTTAATCAAAGTTATTCACCACAGAGTTGATATGATTGAGAGCATCTTCCTCTATTTTTCCAAGATTGTCTTTCATATAATAAGATATACATGAAGCTTCTTCTCCACGGGCCCTGTCCGCCTACATTCCCAATACCAATATGATTCCAAAGCAAAACAACTTAAAAATAGATGGAAAATTCGATATAAATTTGTCGCCGATGGTTTTGATTAGAGTGAGTTGTTGGAAGGTATTAATTCCAACTACCCACCATTAATATAGCCGCTAGATTAATCTAGAGAATTGAGTAGACGTTTCAGGTGCAATTTCTAGAATTCGGCGGATACATTGACAAATGGGTAAGCTTCCTGGAGAAGCCACAGCCCCATCAAACTCCATAATTTTCTTTGTTGTGTATAAATACCTATTCATCATTGAATGAAGGCAAGTGTTCCGAGTTTTTTTTGTGTGTTCATATCTGAAGTTCTGCACTCTTTGATTTGGTATTAGAGCAGGTGTGAGGTTGAGTTGTGAAGAGCTGTGAGACACCTCAGCGAGTGTTGGTAAAGCGCTGTGAGCTTGGTGTTGGTGAACCGTGTAAAGGAGGCAGTAAGTCTGAAGGCTCGGTTGTGTGCTGTGAGTTGGAGCTGTGTGCTGTGAGTTGGAGTTAATAGTAAGCGCCATTGGTCGTGGAAGAGAGCATTGGATCTTCGGTGAATCTGTAGCAGAGTGATATTATATGTGTGAGCTCCTGTCTGAGACGTGTTGAGCTGAAGATCGAAGCTACTGAAGGTTGTAAAGAATTTCCAATCGAAGGTGAAGCCATTGGACTGACCGTTGCCATTTGGAGGGCACTGTGTGTTACGGGCTGGAGCCATGAGGAACTTCCTGGAGAAGCGGTGAGCGTTAGTACTGCTGCACATTTATTTTTAATTGTTGTAATTGGTGCTGATTAGAGAGCATAGTTCGACGCTGAAAGTCGTGGAATATGGTGGAGCATGGAAAGTTCAAAGCATTTGGAGTGCTGGTAAGAGAGAGCTGCTGGAGGGAAGAGTTGTTGTAGTAACAGTGAGATAGAGCTGTTGCTTACCATCTGTTTCTGTAAAGAGCTTAAAGGAGTCTTCACTACCTTCACTGGTATAGGGTGTACATAAGGGTAAAACCATACTCTCAATTTTTTTTATAAATTGGTTGCACTATATTTAATCCATATCATACTTGGTGATAATTGAAGTTTTTTAATTGATTTTAAGCTGAAGGTCCGATAGTCTAAAAGTGATATATTTTATATTGGAAGTTCGAACTAAGTAAAAAAAATAGTTGTGGTTGTTGTTTATGGTTGTATTTTTTGTGATTTGGGAGAATAATTTGTGGTTTTTAAGTGGGTATATTTTGTATGAAGTTTTTAAGAATTAATGGAGACAAGGAGCGATGATGGCAGTGAATGGTAAAATCTTGGTTTGTTTTTGGAGTAAGGAAATTATTTATTGAAATTGTGAAAAAAAAACTGTATCTTGGTAGAAAAGAATTTATAAGCTTATTAACAATGGCTAATATATTGGCAGAATCTTATTTATCTGAATCTAACAAGTTAGATGGTGAAAATTATGCAAATTGGAAGTTTAAGTTGCGGACTTTGATGGAAGGCAACAATACATGGGCGATTGTGTCTGGAACTGAAGTTAAGCCAGTGTCCCCTCCAGCCACATATGCTGCAATTCAAGATTGGGAGCGATGGGAAAGCAAAGCAAAGGTGCTTCTACGGATGACGGTTAAGGACAACATTACTCCACACATTAGAGAGTGCAAAAAATCCAAGGAGACATGGGACACTCTCAAAAATTTGTATGAGACAAATACTACAAATCGAATATTGTATTTAAAGAGTAAGCTTCTTTCAATTAAGATGGAATAAAATTAAAGTGCTAGTGATTTCATTTATAGAATTAAAGATCTAAAGGATAAACTAGGTGACATTGGTGAATCAGTATCTAGTACAGACTTGGTTACTGTGACATTAAGTGGAATGCTTGATAAATATCAAATGTTTATAATTGGTCTTTTAGCTAGAGAGAAGGCTCCTACTTTTGATGAGTTGGCAGGTATACTTATGTAGGAAGAAGAGCGGAGAAGAAGCATTAAACATAAATCTCCTAATTCAGATTTAGCATTGATGGCCAAAGGGAAGAAGTCCCTCAAAGGTAAACAATGGGAGAAAAATAAAGGCAAAAAGCCACAGGTAAAATCATTTCAAGGTACCCCTTTACCAAGGACAAATGCCAAATCAAGTAGAGATGATGTGTGTTATTACTGTGGAAAACCTCGTCATTTTGCTAAGAATTACATGAAAAGGAGGTCTGATCAATTTAAACGAAGAAGGAATTCAGGAAATTATGTTGATAGAGATGAAGCAATTAGTCAAGATGTTAGCAATCTTAAATTGTTTGTGTCCAATGCTACTTTATCAGCAGAAACTGATGATGATAATGCTTGGTTTATAGATTCTGGTGCATCAATCCATATGTCATGCAAAAGATATTGGTTTGATACTTATCATGAGATTAATAATGGTGG
>APFE030862261.1:1273-111973 GCA_000404065.3 Pinus taeda
TAACAACAAAATCATTGAGAAGAATGGACTTATTTGTATTAAATAATCAAAGGAACCATTACAACCTGAGCCTTGGTGTTGTGCAAGCTCCTCCCAGGGTCCAGCAAGAGATTTCCTCTACTTTGACAAGCTCACCCACTCCCACTATGGAAACAAGGAAGAATAGTGATCTCTCCTCACAAGTCAACAATGGAAGTCCTAATTCCAGCAGCATCTACCCTTTATGTTCAGCTTTCAACCTCCCCTCCCTTGGCCCAATGCCTGTATTTATAGTGTTCTAGAGGAAGTTATTCAGTTCCAACATCAATGGGATACTCCCTCTTTTGGATGGGGTAGCTCCTCTCTTGATGGGATAAGTTCCTCTATCATAGGGATGCATGAACCATCTGGAGGCGCTCAATACACGTCAAACACTCTTCTATAAGGCTCTAGAAGTGACCACAAGTAACTTTTTAAAGATGAAACTCGCGCCTTTTGACCTTTACAGGGGTACGCACCCAACCTTTGGCTTACAGAGCGTACAAGTATGCAAGTACAGTGTGTTTGGAGTGCGTACACGCAGGCAAGGTAGAGAGAACCTGCGTACCCAGAGATAAACATGTTTTTAAGTGACTTTCTCTCTTTTTGAAGTTTGACATGAAGAGCAGAGGTATGAGGCTTGACAAGGAGGACAATATGACTATTGATGGAGCCATATTAACTGCAGATAGTCATGGTGACAAATTTCAGTGTAACACCTGGCTTGTTAATAATGGTCAAATCAAATTGCTGCAACAAAAGTAACCATCTAATGATATGAGCATTGACATCAGGCTTATTCATTAAATATCTAATCGCAGCATGATCAGTGTGTACGAATGTTTGATAACCAGTGATGTAGTGTCTAAACTTGTTTAGGGAATGGACTACAGCCAGGAATTCTTTTTCAGTTACGGTATAGTTCATCTTTGCCTTGGACAGGTTTTTGCTAACAAAGTAGATGGCATATGGTAGTTTCTCCTTAACTTGTCCTAAGGCTGCCCCTATGGATTTGTTTGAGGCATCAGTGTGGAAGTGGAAAGGTAGGGCCCAGTTTGGACCTCTCAAGATATGGGTGAACACCAGCTTATCTTTCAACTCATCCAGAGCCCTTTGACAATCATTTGTCCAGTTAAACTCAACATCTTTCCTTAATAAGCCAAACAATGGTGAGGCTAGCTTACTGAAATTTTTAATGAATCTTCTATAATATCCTGCTAAGCCTAGAAAACTCTGGACATCTCTTACCTTTTTAGGAGGTGGAACCTTTTGGATGATAGAAATTTTGTTAGGATCCACCTGTAATCCTTGCTGAGAAATGGTATGACCTAGCACGGTCCCTTCAGTCATTAGGAATTCACATTTTTAAGGGACTGAGGGACAGGTTCATCTCAATACACTTGGTTAAAACTTTTCACAGGTTAGACAATGCTTCTTGGAAGTTAGACCCATAAGGAGTAAATTCATCCATATATATCTCCACTGAATCGTGAACCAGCTCAGCAAATATGCTCAATACTACTCTCTGGAAAGTGGTAGGATCATTGCATAGCCCAAAGGGAAGGACCCGGTAGGTAAAGGTACCCCATGGACAAGTGAACGTGGTCTTATCTTGGTCTTCCGAGCTGATTTGGATCTAAATATACCCGCTGAACCCATCTAGGAAAGAGAAGAACTTCTTCCCTGCCAATCCATCCAAGACTTGATCTATGAAAGACAAAGGAAATGGTCCTTCTTGGTGGCTTTGTTAAGTTCTTCGTAATCCACACAGATTCTCCACTTCCCATTTTTCTTGCGCAAAAGCACCAGAGATGAGACCCACTCGCTATCAAAGTTGGAGTAGATGAATCCTGCATCCAACAATTTATGCAATTCTTCTTTGAAAATATATTTAAGGGATGGATTCATTCTCCTCTGAGGATGCCTGACTAGTTTGCAATCCTCTTTGATGTAAATGTGATGGGTATAGACCGAAGGGTGGACTCCTTTCATCTCCTTATAGCTCCAAGTGAAAGCATCCAAATGGTGGCTCAATAAGCTACACAGCTCCTTCTCTTGGGAGGGAGATATGGAGGAGATGATATTTAAGGTTCTTTCAGGGCCAAATTCCACATTCTTAACTCTAGGTGCGGTCAGATCATCCACACAGAGGTCCACTAAAGTGCTGGCTTGGGTACCTTCCACTAACTCCTCTAATGACAGTGCACTGGAAGGAGGATTTTGAATCAAATTCTCAATCAAGTCATCCTCAGTTAGAGGACCTCCCCTGGCAGCTTCTATTGTGCACAATGGTGAGGAGTAGACTTCACCCTCATCTCCCTTCTCCAACCAAAGTGGTAAGTCATTTCTAACAGAGGTTGGGCAGGAGGGTATAAGACCAACTGTTTGGACATAGGCCCGTTCTTGATGGTCATGCTCCCAGCTCGACAACTGATGTAAGCATCCGTAGTAGCTAACCAAGGCCTTCCCAAAATGAGGGGGTAGCTAGTGAGTTTTGCCTTTGGCTAAAGGACCAAGAAGTCCGCAGGGTACTCCCAAGAGTCAACAGAGACCAGGAAATCTTCCACAATCCCTTCGGGAGTCATGGTGGAGTGGTCTGCTAACTGCAGTACTGTCGAGGTCTTTCTTAAGGAACTCTGAAGGTTAAGTTTAAGCATAGTGTCCCTGGTCATCACATTAATGGCAGCCCTGAGATCAATCAAGGTGTGGGGGATTATGGTGCCATTGATGTGGACATCAACTACAAGACTCCCAGGGTCCAAATATTTTGGACAAATTACTTGCCCCAACATTAGATTGGACAGTTGTCCTATGACATTGACAGTCGGGGCATCTCTTTTATGCCTGCCTGGGTGCCTGAAACACTTCTCCTTTATCAATTTGTTGTAGATTGGTACAACTTTTATGGTTTGGAGAAGTGCTATTTTCACACACAACTGTTTAAGTTCTCCTAGAAGTTCAGTCTCCTCTGGGTTTGGTTGTGTGGTTACTGTTAGTCACTCAGGAAAGGGTGGAATGGCTTTGGGTTCACTTTCCTGTTTCTCTTCCTCATCCTCCAGGGTAGGAGGTTGGTGATCTGGAAGGACCTTTCTAGATCATAGGTTGATCTCGTGAATCTCCATAGCATAGGTAGGGCACATTGTCTCTCGAGTGTATACCCGTTGGGCCTGTCTGTTGTTGGGGTTCGGGTTCAGTTGAGCAGGCATCTAGGGTTGTCTTGGAGGAGCAGGAGGTAATGGTTGTGGTTGAGCAGGTGGTGTTATAGACATTTTTGGGCACTTCAACCCTAATCATAAATGTCCATAAATTGAGGGCTCCTAAGTCCCTAAAAGTGTTGCTTCACTGCCTAAAGGAACAAGGTCAACTGATTACATCATCTCCTAGAAGTTCTCCACTGAAAAATGCTCATAAATGATCAAAACTGGACCATACTAAAACCTCAATGCAGAGGGTGCGATGCATATCACCTTCCTAGTGTACAAGGTGCGATGCATACTGATTTTCTCCTCTGTAGGGTGCGATGGTCGGGAATAGACAAATGGCAAGGACAAAAATGCGAGGTGGAAGATAATGGAATCTTCCAGAAGCTTCCCCTCTGACACTTGCCTCTTTATTTTCGACCAGGGATGAGTAAGAGATCATCATTCTCCAAGTGGAAGCAGGAACTATCAGAGAGAAGATACTAATCAATATCCCAGAAGATGACTCACCTCTCTGTGATCATCTATATATGGATCCCTCATCACAGAGATCCAGAGGCTGGAATTTTGTATCTTATAGAGAAGTGTTGTTGGTTTTCTAGTGTACATTCACAGTGTTGGGTGATCTAGCTTTGCTTGAGGTGAAGAAGGGCTTCTTAGCTGGAGGATGATGCTGGGTCAGAGCACATGGTTGTAATCTTCTTTCTATTTTTCATCTGAATAAATCTATTCTTGTTTCCTTCCATATTCTTGTGTACTTGTTTATATATGCATGTATATGGTTAATACACATCTAGTCCTGTATTATTTATGAATTTAGATCCTTTTTTCTTGGATAGTAGTATTTTTCTGTGATTCCGCAGGTTCTTTTGAAGCTGGGTAGACAAAGAAGAAGCGACGAAGCTCTATCAAGAAGGAGAGGAAATCAAATGCAAGACTCAGGTTGGTCTTCTTGGTTCTCCTCTCATATATTTTCATAAAAGGAAACAACAGTAGACTTTGATTGTTTGTTTCTAAGATAGCCACCCATCTTAGTGGGAATAGCAGCATCCGAGTGGACACTATTCCCGGATAAAAAAATGGTGACTCCACTGGGGAGCGACTAGATTACTTGTTAGCCTATCTATCCTTGTTTCTTTTATAAAATTACAGACGGAGCCTGAAGTCAAGCCAACTAGCCTTCGAACTGCATTTTTTATACAATGCAAAGTAGATCAATGTTGCTTCAGTCTATCTCCATGTTTTGTTTATGAATTAAACAATAGATCTGCAAGCAATCTAATTGCCCTAAGTGGTGGCTTTAGTAACCTCTTAGATCACCCCTGTGTTTTACATACACTGATCTTTACTTATTCGGCCTAAACACCTGAACTAGATTTCAAACTGAGTGAAATCCCATTCAAAGTGTCACACTAATACCATCGCACCCTGCCTTCAAGGCAGTCTATATGCATCGCACTTCCCGAGTGCAGTAGGTGCACTGCATACTGAGTTCACTATGGAACAAGTGCAATGGTCAGGGAGGGTTAACTTTACCCTCCGACTGTGGATTTTTCTCACTGTTTTCAGTCTTATTCAAGAGTTCTGTTTTCTATAGTCAGTGTACTTCTATGAAAACCCCCTTCTCTTGCATTATTCCGCCTCCTTAGTGCAAAGAACTATAAATGTTTTTATGTATTGTGCGTCATTTTTATTTCTCTTTTTGCAAAAAGTAGCATAGTCGAACTATCGTCTCTAGATCTGAAAGTGTCGTCGCTATCATTTTCAGTTTTAGGAAGTAATCCCATTGTTCTGGATAGTTGATTATATAGTTACTATTACATAGGATTTGAATTATTAGTTTTAAAGTGTCGAAAAGAAATTTCCATTTCAAAATCGCAAAGTGTCTCTCTTGCTTTCACTTCGTTTTGAAAAAGAATTTTGTTGAGTACTGTCACTTTAAAAGTAATTCAGTTTTGCACATAGCTTTATTAACGTCATTCACACATTAAGAAGGCTGAAAACAAATACATGCAGTTGAATTTGCATTTTTGATTGCTTTGCTTGAATTAAGACTATGCATTTACCATGTGCTCTGTGCTCTGTGAAGAAACGATTCTTGACTTTCTTCCCTGTAGTAGCTAGGATTTTCATTGTTGAAAGAAGATCAAATGTTTATTTATCATCATAGACTACATTTTAGGAATTATATATACATCACATGGTGAACTTGAAAGGCAAATTGTTAAGCAAGATCAACTTAAAATAAATTCAATGAATCTAACAACCTTTGGAACTTAATGCACAACATCTAGAGGTCTAGGCTAGAGATGTATTCCGGCATCGTAAAACCTGGTAACTGTTGCTTTTAGTGTTGGTTGGGTGATTCCTCCACTCTGAGATGACAAGTGCCAGTACGGACTTGTGCTCCCATGTAACGTCAAGTATATATTGGGAGACCACAATAGGCTGCATCCTTTATCCTTAGGAAGCTGTGGCTGCTTCCCTATCGATCGCAATGCACCGAACACAGCATTCGAGAAGATTGACCGCCATACCGTAAAAAGTATTCTACAGTTTTGCGATTGGTTTGGTAATCCTCTTTGCCTAGATCTCCAGAGAATTCCATTTTTCTCCTTTTCAGACTCCTTAAAGGAAAAGGTACTCTAAGCACTTGTCACTTCAGGCTCAATAAAAATTGAAGGTGACTAGAGTCATCTTTTGTTTTTTCTCGACTCTTTAAAATTGAAAAAACAAGTTCTGTCAAAGTGTATAAAACATTATTTTAATCGGAATAACGTCACAAATTCCCCCCGTTGATCTTCATGTTGAGAAAATGGAGTCTACCAACCAAGGATTTCCCCTTGGAGGAAATCCTAGTCCCTTCTCCTCTTGGGGAGATTTTGGTCCACCCCATATGGCCACATTGTCACTTCTGTTATCACTCAGGTTGTCCCTAGGCTCCTATTAGGGATACGGACGAGGTAACCAAAAACCAATCTTCTGATTGCAGGTTCTAGCCCCCCTACAATCAGAGAGGGCTCTCTCCTTTAGATTCAACCTTAGTTGATCTAGATTCAACCTTAGTTGATGATTTTAGGCTAGCTTTCTGACTTCAAGGGAATGTTGACTGTGATTGGAGGGAAGGTAGGATTCTTGAGTTAAGAGGAGCAGTAAAGTGTTATAAGTTTTGAACCATTGGGCATGGAGTCACAGATGGAGGCATGCGAACGTTTTCTTGGTCACAAGGGAATACGGAGCAGGATAGCCACGCAGGATACAATACTCAGGCTGCTGAAAGTACGAAATGAACATCAGGGATGAAAGGAAAAAGAGAATCATTTCATCATGCTGAACAAGGGGAGAAGTGGATGAGTGGGATCCCGGAGCAGTTAAGAATTCCAAAGACATGCACTCATATACAAAAGAAACAGGGTAAACTAGAGCAGTTAAGAATTCTAGCTCATAACTGTTTCAGCAGAAAACATCGAAAAGTGCAGAAATTGAACTTAAGGCGTATTTAAACAAATCTTAAGCTATTATTTTTTCCTACAGCTTAGAAAGGCGGAAAGATGATAAAAACATAAAATAAACAGGGAGGAAGAACACTTATTGGATCATGCAGAGACACAGGAATTCTGTGATCATTCCTTGGCCAAGAGAAAACATCAAGTTTTTTCGCAATCCATGCTTTCAGCAATCTTTGATTATGAAAAATATGACAGTTACAGTGTGAGTCTTTACTCAGAGAAATTGCTGGAAAGGAAACTGTCCAACAACTACTAATACCAACCAACCAACCCTTTACAATATCGCTTCGGGTGGTATTTATAAACAAAAATCAGGAAGACATCATTACAAGTGACCTTGACAGGTCTGCTTAGAACTCTTCAAAAATCTAAATGCTACTGGAATTAAATGCAAGTAAATCTTTTTTTTTTTGACTGCGCTGGGGGCAACTGAGTCGGAACAGGTGACGAGGTGGCCCTTGGGGACCATACGCGGTGCTGCTGAAGTGAATGTGCTTTGGGGCTGCAGTTCGGCTTTGGTGCGAATTGAATGTGCAATTATTATGATTTGAGAGCTTCAAGTGATTTTGCTCTCCTCCTATGGATCTGCTGGAAGATATTCAAATTTCTCTTGCTTTGGGCCGCTTCTCAAGATATTCTCTGATACACTTTGCCGCTACATTGATGGTTTCCGTCGTCGACTGATACTCTTTGGCACGCTTGGAGCCTGCTGATTTGATCTGATACACTTTAAACTCTGTGAATGATCTGCTGCTGTCTTCAAACCGGATCCTTTGGCACGTTTGGGCGATTTTCGGGCTTTTTTGGCGCGCAGTGCGCTCGGCAATTAGAAGATTCCCGGGAACTGATATGGTTATTTTTCAACCAGGGGAGGGATATTACATAGGGGGATTTACTTAGTATTAATACAGGGATGGGAGACATAGGGAGCTAGATAATAATGTTAGTGATTAATATGGAGATGATAAGAAAGCGCTAAGTTCGGGAGAACTTAAGCTGTTGCAGGGGGTAGGACCATACTTCAGGAGAAGATATGGAACAATTTTGAGTAAAGCAGATCTTTACTCAACCGGAGTGATGAAGATGATGAACTAAAGAGGTGTCAAGCAGATCTTGACCTCTTTTGGGGATGTTAGTTAATGATCGGGGAGAACAGAGAAGGGGAGTTAGTTATACCTCATTTGAGCCTTTTGCTTACAAATCTTTGCTGATAACGTTCTGCATGATATGATACCTGCAAACTTGGAACTTGTCAGCAATTCAATCAGCCTCAGCACTACCTACCCAGCCTACTTGCCTAGCATTTTTTCTTCTTTTGCTTGGGGGTGCACTTAGACTTGCAAACCCATCATACATTTTTCTTTTGATGCTTTCCTATCTACATACTACCCTTATTTCTTCCAGAGCCCAGATTAAACTGTTGGACTCTTCTGTTTCTCTACCTATCTAAGAGTCTGCCAAGATTAAACTGTTTGGACAAACTTACAATCTCTATATTCTAAAACAAGAAATTTAAACCTAGGGAGACCAAGATTAAACTGTTTGGACCTCCCTTTAACTAACAATAGCGATACCAGGAAAACTTTACAAAATTTGAAGGCAATTGAATGGACTTGAAGTAGCCTTCTTCATATGGAGACTGTTTGAGCAAATATGGAGCGTTGTAGCAAGAAAAGTACAACATATTTGACCTGTGAAATTCCAATCATGAAATACGAATACCTGCTGCAGCAGGAGCTAACAGAGAGCCCTCTCTGATTGCAAGTGGGCTAGAACCTGCAATCAGAAGATTGGTTTGTGGTTACCTCGGCCGTATCCCTAATAGGAGCCTAGGGACAACCTGAGTGATAACATAATGGCGACTCCGCTGGGAACCTCCTTAGATAAATCAATGCAACCACTCTGCATCTCTACAGTGGAAGAAACCGACTTGTAAAAGCCTCGATCGACCTGTATCTACGCGCACCATTGGGGATTCAAGCGTTCGGTTCATCTTTAAACCCCAATGGAGGAAGTTCTCCTATTTTTGAAAGCTTGTCATGCTTAGTTCTGATCTTTGATGGTGGACAGAGATCAGGCACTTCAGAGTCCAGACATCCACCTGGCGACTCCACTTCCATTTCAATCAAAGGCTCCACTGAGGAATGAACCAAATGTTACAGCCAAGTACCCCATATATTATCAACAAGAGAGAATGACCGAATCTTGGGAAGAACTTCTAATAGAAGAAGCTTTAGAAAGATGCAGAGAAAGTTTATCAGAGTTTGAGCTCGATGACAAATTTTTCAGAAAGGTATTGTCAAAAATACCTGGCGGCCGAAATAAATTGTTCCTTGAGTTTGTTGTGGAAAAATATGAGAACGAAATTGAGCTCTTGGGAGCTCAAAGTCAGTCTTATGATTTCCGCAACCCTCAAGAGTTTTGCCAAAATCTTCCTCCTCCACTTCAATGGGAAATAGTGTTGTCTCCTGAATTACAGTTTGAGTATGATCTGGGTTCCAAGGGAAAGACAGAAGGATCAATGGCTAGGGTCATTACCGACGATGTAACTGATCCTTCCAACCAAAAGAACCCGGAATCATACCTAAGCTTCCATGCCCACATTCAGGAGGGAACACTATTGCCTGAGGACCTAAGGATTCCGTGTGATCTGGGATCCAAGGGAAAGACAGAAGGATCATCTGCTAGGCTCATTACCGAAGATGCAGCTGCTCCCCTCGACCCAGAAGGTCCCAAATCATGCCGAAGTCTCCCGCCCTCAACTCAGGAGAAGATGCCGCCACCTGCTGATTCACAGACTCTGCATGATTCTACTGATGATTCGAATGGATCAGAGGAAGTTCTCTCACAGGGTAAGTTCATTGATCCAATCGCAGATTATATGGAACTTTGGCTTAACAAAATTTTGCTAACATGTTTCCTCAGTGAAGACCGTAAGCTTCAGCAGCAAGTGATGGAGGCCACAATTTTGGTTGTAAAAGCACGCGCCTGGACTATGCTTTTGCGTTCAGAAATGATCAGTCAGCAAGATTATCTCGTCTCACAGTTGCTTAAATGGCTGCACTGGTTATTTGATTTTACCTAACGGCAAAGCAGTTGCTGGTTAGGGTAGATAGGTAGAAGAAATAAAGCGGCCAGAGAAAATAAATTTTGCAGAGGATAGCAAGAAATTAAAAAATCAAGGCATTCTGGCCTGCTGTTCTTGACTTCCCGCAAGGAGAAGCCATCCCCGAGTGGAGCTACTATTAGCTCCTGCTGCAGCAGGTATTCATATTTCATGATTGGCATTTCAAAGGCCAAATATGTTGTACTTTTCTTGCTGCAATGCTCCATATTTGCTCAAACAGTCTCCATATGAAGAAGGCTACTTTAAGTCCATTCAATTTCCTTCAAATTTTGTAAAGTTTTCCTGGTATCGCTACTGTTAGTTAAAGGGAGGTTCAAACAGTTTAATCTTTGTCTCCCTAGGTTTAAATTTCTTGTTTTAGAATATAGAGATTGTAAGTCTGTCCAAACAGTTTAATCTTGGCAGATTCTTAGATAGGTAGAGAAATAGAAGAGTCCAACAGTTTAATCTGGGCTCTGGAAGAAATAAGGATAATATGTAGATAGGAAAGCATCAAAAGAAAATGTATGATGGGTTTTCAAGTCTAAGTGCACCCCCAAGCAAAAGAAGAAAAAATGCTAGGAAAGTAGGCTGGGTAGGTAGTTTTGAGGCTGTTGAATTGCTGACAAGTTCCAAGTTTGCAGGCATCATATCATGCAGAACATAATCAGCAAAGATTGGCAAGCAAAAAGGCTCAAATGAGGTATAACTAACTTCCCTTCTCTGTTTTCCCCAATCATTAACTAACATCCCAAAAGAGGTCAAGATCTGCTTGACATCTCTTAAGTTCATCATCTCCATCATTCCACTTGAGTAAAGATCTGCTTTACTCAAAGTTGTTCCATATCTTCTCCCGAAGTATGGTCCTACCCGCTGTAACAGCCTAAGTCTCCCGAACTTAGCGCTTTCTTATCATCTCCATATTAACCACTAACATTATTATCTAGCTCCCTATGTTTCCCGTCCCCATATTAATATTAACTAAAAATCCCTTATGTAATATCCCTCCCCTGGTTGAAAAATAACCATATCAGTTCCTGGGAATTGTTCAGTTTATCAGAAACTAAGCAAGAGCCCCGACCCCCTAACCACTTCCCAAAATACGATGGACTCCTTCCAAAGTATAAAGTTCCCCTGAGGTAGTTGGACCCCTTCCGAAAACCTTATATGACCTTCACACCCACTTACTTACCTTTTCCCCTCAAAACCATTTTCGCATCGCAATGTCGCACTCTCGCATTCATACCAAGCATAGCCCATCCATCCCCCGCCGATGCGATATCGCGATATCGGCGATCGGCGATCACAAACACTGAGTGTCCAACCCTTCCACCTTTCCTCTCCGCCGATGCGATATCACGATATCGCATATCGGCAGTCGCAAGCGCCAAATGCCCAACCTAATGATACCCCTCTTTCCCGCCGACGCGATATCACGATATCGCATCGGAGTCTCTTCACCACAGTTTATCCAGTACCTCACCACGTCGCGCTATACCAGGGACCCACAGCTGACGTCATCCACCGTACAGCCGACGCCTTGCTTACGTCAGCAGCCAGAAAAGCCGAAAAAGCTTCGCGCAGGAAGAAAAGTCGCACTTCGGAGCTCCAGATCACGAAACAGAGGCAGTTTCTGATGCGCGAATAGCGCGATCGCTACGAGAAATAGGCCATTTCGAGGAATCTTCAGGGAATCTTCCGGTTGTCGAGCCCACTACGCGCTGAAAAAGCCCGAAAATCACCCAAGCATGCCAAAGGATCCGGTTTGAAAACAGCAGCAGATCAATCACAGAGTTTAAAGTGTATCAGATCAAATCAGCAGGTATCGAGCATGTCAAAGAGTATCAGTCGACGGCGGAAACCATCAATGTAGTGGCAAAGTGTATCAGACAATATCTTGAGTGGCAACCCAAAGCAAGAGAAAATTGAATATCTTCCAGCAGATCCACAGAAGGAGAGCGAAGTCACTTGAAGCTCTCGAAATGTAATAATTGCACATTCAATTCGCACCAAAGCCAAACTGCAGCCCCACAGCTCATTCACTTCAGCAGCACCACATCTGGTCCCCAAGGGCCACCTCGTCACCTGTTCCGATTCAGCTGCCCCCAGCGTAGTCAAAAAGATTTACTTGCATTTAATTTCAACAACATTTAGATTGTCGAATATTTCTAAGCAGACCTGTCAAGGTCAATTGTAATGATGTCTTCCTGATATTTTGTTTATAAATATCACCCGAAGCGATATTGTGAAGGGTTGGTTGGTTGATAGTAGTAGTTGTTGGTCAGTTTCCTTTCCAGCAATTTCCCTGAGTAAAGACTCGCAGTGTAACTGTCATATTTTTCATAATCAAAGATTGCTAAAAGCATGGATTGCGAAACAAATTGCTGTTTTTTCTAAGCTGCTGGAAAAAATAATAGCTTAATATTTGTTTTGTTACACCTTAAGTTCAATTCCTGCACTTTTCGATGTTTTCTGCTGAAACAGTTATGAGCTAGAATTCTTAACTGCTCTAGTTTACCTTGTTTCTTTCATATATGAGTGCATGTCTTTGGAATTCTTAACTGCTCCGGGATCCCACTCATCCACTTCTTCCCTTTGTCAGAATGATGAAATGATTCTCTTTTGCCTTTCATCCCTGATATTCATTCTGTACTTTCAGCAGACTGAGTATTGTACCTGCGTGACTATCCCGCTCCATATCCCCTTATGACCAAGGAAACGCTCGCATGCCTCAATCTGTGACTCCATGCCCAATGGTTCAAAACTTATAACACCTTACTATGCCTCTTTACTCAAGAATCCTACCTTCCTTCCAATCACAGTCAACATTCCCTTGAAGTCAGAAAGCTAGCCTAAAATCATCAACTAAGGTTGAATCTAGATCAACTAAGGTTGAATCTTAAAGGAGAGAGCCCTCTCCGATTGCAGGTGGGCTAGAACCTGCAATCAGAAGATTGGTTTGTGGTTACCTCAACCGTATCCCTAATAGGAGCCTAGGGACAACCTGAGTGATAACAGGGTCTTTAATATGGGATGAATATTCATTGGTTCCCCCAGTTCTAGAACCTATAGGAAAGAACTCTTGTCAAATTTATTTTCTAGATCAATGGGTGTGTTCACCACATCCACCATTGTGCTATCCATAGAAATCAATGAATTTTTCCAACCACTTAGATATGTTGGAAAGCTATTCAATGTCAGGTCCTGGGTGGTGGATGTAAGGTCCCAATTTGACCTTGAATCTTAGATTGTTTATGACCCCATGAGGGTCATTCTACCACATGAACTTGTTGCTAAATTTCATCTGTTGTAGTATATTTTCAGCCTCTTGTCTAGCCTCTTTGTTATTGCAAATGAATGAGCCCAATTGGTTTTTCATTTTAAAATGGGTCTTCTTCCTAGCAGATAGGAAGTGGACGTCATCAGACTTGATGATTTCTTTGGAATACTCAAGTGAAAATATCCTCATAAGGAGGTATTTGGGAAACTTATAACGGGATAATTGGTAGCCATAAACCCTAATTTTAGTGTCATTCTGGTAAAGGTACCAGTATCCCACCTTGATCTTCTTAGTCAACTATAGAACCCTCTTGATTTCTTGGTCGATTCTAGGGTAATTGTTGTTAGTCAGCATGTTGATGACTAGGTAGACAAATGAATCTATGAAGTCTTTGTAGGTAAATATTGTGGAGTATTTCTGGATCAAGGGTGTCCAGAAGACCACTCATCTCTCTTTTCCCTTGGTATCCAACTTCTAGATGCTTACAGGGAACTTGTCTGCTTGGTAATATAAAAACATGTGAAACAACACTAAAGAGTACTTGAACACTCTTTCAGTGGGTAGTATTGTGAATTGTTCATTCATCCTATCTGCAATGAACTAAGCATAAGTGTACATGATAGGATGAGGCTTGCCTAGCATAAAAATGGACAGAAAGGCCAAGATGACCTCATCCACATGCTCATCTATGGTATATCCTAGGATGTAAGAGAGCATGGTGATTATATGTCTGCTAGTTTTTTAAAAAATAGTCGTAGCATAGGGTGGGGTATATGTAGCAGTATGGCGGCCTTCAATTATGAAAGTTTGGAAGATTTTCCTTATCTTAACCAGGTCCATGGTGATAAACAGGTCCAATAGGTCTCCAATGGATAGAGGGCTCTAATTAGGGCTAGGTTGGACTTGAAACATTCGGTTGATGGACTTTTGTGTGATTTTGAATAAGAGTTGTTGGTTTGGGGCAACAATAGCTCTTTGGCTAGGGATATAGCAGGCATGACAAAAATGTATGATATCAAGGAATGGGTGGACTTTTGGGAATATATATTTGGGTAAATTGGATTCCCAAAGGTGGATATCATCGGCATGGTTCGGGAATCTATCCTTACTCCAGAAATGGAGCTTCAGAAGGTAGGCTATAGTAACAATGTCCTTTATTTGGAAATCCCTGTCTGCTAGTGCCAAATGGTTGATGTCTAGGTGAGGGTTGGCACAAGTCCCACATCGAGAGAGGTCTAGGAAGTCACTTTTAGGGGGAAAGTTGTAAATTAGGCTTGTATAGGTTGTAGCAGTGAGGCTTTGAGGAATCGGGTGCAGTAAGAGGCTAATTTACAATTTGCAAAAGAGAGATTTGGGTATTCAGGTGGAAATACTCTTCAATGTAGGGGAAAATTAATTAAATTCAATTAATTAATCTTGGAATTAACTGTACACTTTCAAATTGAGAGGATTGTTCTGGTTTTTTCTCAAAATACCTGGAAACTGGTGGTTTAGAGGACAAAATAATTTTATTGGTGACTTTAGATGGTATGATGTCTTTAGTTGTGCATTGGATGCTTGAATTGGGCGTTCGAAGCTTGTTTGGGAGATAAACGGTGGCCAATTTCAGTTGTTGAAGGCCAGGGTGGCACATGAAAGCTTAGGAAGCATTCACAGTGCAAACGAATGAAAAGAGTCGAAATGGTCTTCTCTGGCCTTTTATCCTGCAACCATTAGAATTTGGCACAGAATTCATTAATGAATAGTGAATGGTTTTTCCATTTGGTGGGGAAGCAGTTTCAGGGGCCATCACACCGCTTTTGGAGAGTGGGCAGTATTTCCTTGAGAGAACGTGATTTCACCTAGATCTACAACATATCAGACTAGGGATCGGACAAAACCATGAATCTTGCATGCTCTCGGGCTAGTAAAGGTTAGGCAGGAAATGAACGCGATATGGATGCATACTCTCGAATCTCGAGGGTGGAAGATCGAATGGATGTTGCATGGTCAAGATGCACGAAGTGAATAGGCATGAATATTTTGGGGGCCCGGGGGATTAATTACAACTAATTGTAATTAATTAATGAATAAGGTGGGGATTAGAAATATAATGAGCAGGTTTAATGGAGTGGGACCAGGGGTTAATGTAGCGGGGTATGCTTAACTGCACCTGGGTTGGTGGCTTAAAAAGTTTATGTCGGGGAAATATAAATTGAGAAATTAATTAAATAATTGGGGGGAGGGAGGATAAAAACTTAGGATAAGGGGTTTTTATGGGTTTTTAGGTAGAATAGAGAAATTAATAAGGGGGAAGGTGATTTTTCCATGAGGAATGGGTTTCACACTAGGGAAAGGGGTTTTTAGGGATGGAGATGAAATTTTGAGGGTAATTACTAGGAAAATGTGTGAAACTAAGCAGTAAGGATCAAAATGATGGGAAAAGGGTATTTTGATAAGAAATGAGGGGATAATAGGAAATTAGTAAATAAGTATGTGGGGGGTGAAATGAAATAAGGGGAAGTTAGTCAAGTAAGCTTGTGAACATCCTTTCACTCTCACAAATGCTCCTGCACACTGAAACATAGGATTAAGAATGACAAATGTGCTTATGATTTAACAACCTTGTACATATGCAACCTTTCTTCTACCTACCCTTTACTAATACTAACATTTTTTCTTCCTTTCATGGGTGCATTTATGCTAGCAGACCCTTTCTTTCCTTTTCTTTTGACAAGAAAACTATTTAATTCTAACTTTATAACTTCCAATGGCTCAGATTATGCTGATGAGCACATTTTTATTTCGGTACCTAACCACTGATCTACCAAGGTTAAACAATTTGGCTAGATCTTTATTCTCTATCTATAAACATGAAATTTAAAGCATGAATTAGTCAAGATTAATTTATTTGACTATCATGGGTTGTGGCATTTATGACAAGTTGCACACAACCATTATTTTGCACATAAAAGTAAAAGCATTGGCACTTGAATTTGCACACTTTCATGATCTTCTTTTGTTTGGGGTTCATATTTTTCACTTTTTTTATCTATTCTTTTTCTTTTTGTCCTTTGATTATTCTTTTAGCACATACCCTCTTTACATTTTTTAATTTTTAATATAGAAAACATTTTTCAGAAAGAAAAAATATGTACAATATTACATGACTAACCATAGCCAATTCAAATTTATGAATCCTATTATTATAGGACCCTAACAATGGCTCCACATGGGGATGGCATTTGTTGGTGAAATGTCAAGAACTTTTAAGATCAGTAGCCTCTAAAAATGTGACTAAAGTTACCTCATAAACTGTTACTCTGTGATTCTGCTTTATTCATACTTATGATGGTGAAAATTTTAAAGCTCAAGGCCTTCTCTCTGGGCTTCAAATTCAAAAGATTACCATTCACTCCAATCTAAATTCAAAAATGATATATACAATGAGTAAAGTAAAGTGAACAATTGTTAATCTATAGAAAAATAATGCTTGAACATTCTACCATTGACAGGTCCTCCTGGTAGATCTGATCCATCTATCTTTCTCAAGAAAAAGGCATTGTTACCTCTGTAACCATAAATGACATAAGGGCCTTGCCACAGAAAAACAAATTTTCCATGTTTTCCTTTGTCTTATCTTCTTAAATCCCACTTAATAACTTTATCACCTATGTAAAAATCATCAACTTTAGTCTTTTTATCAAATATCTTTTTATTTTGTCTTGGATTACTTGTGATTTTACATATACTTCTTCTCTGGTTTGCTGCAAGTGTATGGTTTTATTTATCCTTCTCAGATATCATTTGGTTCTACCTACAACCGCTAAATGATCTTCATCACTAGAACTCCCAAAGAGGATGGAAAAATAACATCCATCCCATATACTAACTGATAGGGAGATATGCCAATAGACTTTTTAGTGGTTAGTTTGTTTGCCCATAAGGCATTGGCCAACTTTTTGCCATGTCTATTTGTTATCTTCCAGTAATTTCTTAATGATATTGACCAGGCTTTTGTCACAGGATTCTACAAGTCCATTACCTTGAGGGTAATAGGTCGTGGAGTGGCCAATGGTGACATGGTATTTGTTACAAAAGTCTACCATTTTCTTGGATTTAAAAGCAACCAACTTTGGAGATCAGGATCTAACCTTCCTGATCTAAGTGAGGGCTCTCTCTTTTTTATTTAACTTTGCTTAGTTATTTGATTTTAGGCTAGTTATGATTATGCTTGGGTTTTTTATTTGGACTTGGTTGGGGGGATCACTTACATAGATGAAAAAAGGGTTGTTTTTACCATTGGGCTATGGGATCATAATGCCATACAAACAGGACCCGATCAAGTTATAAAAATAGTGTCTACAGGGCAAGATAGAGGAGTTGCTACAAATCTCAAAGGCTTGATGGTGAAATGGTTTCCAATCGGATCCACGGAGAAATTAAGGGTTCCTTAGGCTAGATTATGAAGAGAAATTAAAGAGGTCAACTAGGATGAGAGAGAAATTAAGGGTTCTCAAATCCAGATATAAGAGGAAAACATATAAATGATTAACTGTGCAAAACATAGTGTACCTAAAAAAATTCAGTCCTGTTAATTCATTCAATTTAGATAACATTTGATTTTATGAAACACATAAAAAAGTAACAAGATCAAACAAATAAGATACTTCACTGCAATAGCTCATCTCATGAATCCTGGAATGCAATCTTTTTATTACTTGCTCCATTCTATTGACTTGAAAATTGGTACAATAACCCTTAGGTTTGAGATTAAAATAACTCTATAAATGTATAGGAAACCACCCTTTATACTTCAAATTATGAAGTATTTATACAAAAATAATTTACAAAATATCCCAAACTGTCTTGGGAACTAATCTAGGAGAAAGAAATATCTTCATGCAAGAAGATAGAGACAGAAATTGAACTGCTGCTTGATGTCCCTATTATTTTGGTTCTACTGGATTTAATCTTTTTCCTTTTAATCTTCTTTGATGTTTGGTCTTCACACTGGATGTTCTATTTAATTTGACCTTTCATCTGATACACTTACATTTGATAAAATTTGACCTGGCTGAGCTATTAATAACTTTTTACTGTGCCCTTTAACTTTTATTGTACATTTTACATTTTTACTATGTATTTCTATAGTAAATCATTTATTTTTTGGATTGTAGATTATTGTGGTGTGGTTTCTGAGAGGAGTTCAGATTTTCCACAGTCTTCATCTTTATATGGTCGACGTTTCAAGTCTAAACCTAGACTTGTCATCAGGACTGATGTACGAAGAAAAGAAGGAAAAGGGTTTGGTATTTATTTTTTCCCATGTCTCGGCATCTGGTAATTGGATATTGATCATTTTCCTAAAAAATCTCATCTGCCTTTGTATATTTGGGAAAAGTAGGCTTGTTAACAAAAAGGTGTTTTACCTCATGCTGGAGGTAAAACAAATTCTCTAAAGTGTGATATAATACTTTGCCAATAGGTATATCATTCATGGATGAAGTATTCACCTGATCTCTGGCCACTTTCATGATATTTTTATTATATTCTTTCCATGTCATTAACTTGTCGTTTATAGGAAAGAGATTTGATAAACTTTTTTGTCTCAAAATTTCAAATTTGACCATAAATCTGTCAATGTCCAGTTGCGTGCTTTGGCACTTATCCTCTAGGTTCAACATCGAATTCCTCTTGGAGAAGACTCTTTCAACTACCAAAATTGTACATGTTCTGTCAGGTATCTCTAATTCGTGTAGCTCATACTTGTTCTTGGAGTTAAGGAAGTGAATGATCCTTGCAGCTTCCTCTCGCATGTCTCCAAGTTCTGCTTTGACTCTTTGAATGGATTTTGTACCCTGCTTTAGTAATCAATCTGTTCAAAAATAACCTAGATCGATAGCCAAGTATCATTGATATAGTCAATGATATTGGCCCACAGTTGCTCCTTAGCCTAACCTAGAGGTTCTTTCAATGTCAGTTCCTTCTCCAGGTTTTCTACTCTTCTGGTCATTCTTGTAGACTTCTATTGTTCTTCTTTGTGCATGATTTGGGTAAGTTTGTAATCTGTTTCTAGGATGGTAACTTTCTCCTTAAGCCTGTTCATCTCAATGGTTTGAATGGAAATTTCTTCCATTTCTTTGACAAATCTGTTTGCTTCATCACCCTGTTGAAGGCCTTGAAAATCGGGTCGACAACAAGGGGGATACCCGCCCGGTCCGGACCTTGGTTGGTAGCTCCTTATCTATTTGGTATAGCGGGTTCAACTGGGGATATGGGACCAGTTTCCCAATTCAGTGTGTGTGTGTGAGAAAGATGGGTGTTTCTGTTCTAAATGGAATACTTCTATCTAATCTAATGTTATGCTATTGTATTCTAATAAACTGAAAAACATTGAAATTTATGCCAAACTGGGGTGTGATATTTCTTCTATGTGACCTAAAAAGATTTCAAACAATAACTAGTAATAAAGATCATTCAGCTATCATAAGAAAAGAATTCGATAAAAATGAGCTACTTCGCATAAGAAGTTATACGAAACAACTGTTAAAACTTATCGCATAAATGAGCTATTCATACACTAAACATAAACAAATAGTTATCACCATACAAAAGTGCCGAATGATAACTTAGACATCCATGTTGTAATATATAAATAACTGAAAACTAAATATCACTTTAACATATAAGCAGAAATGGTTAAGAGATAAAAGTACCATTTATAACTATTCCTACTCATGAGCTTCAAGTGATGATTGATTTATCTCTCCTTGATTTAACATCTACTAAGAGTATAGAAGTGCAACATCAGTAGTAGATATCAAATGCAAATATCAAATAAACTGTGTTCCATTCATTCACCAAAACCTCCTCTGAGGATTCGGTTTAAATGACCGTCCTCTTTCTAAGAAAAACTATTCTAAAATTAAATCTACTAAGTACTTCTAAATCTACTCCTTAATGTCGTAAGCATTCAGTATTTTCTTGAGTAGAGTCGGCTGACTGTCTTCTGCCTTTGGTTGAGTTTAAGCAAACATAATCGGCAAGAGTTGGCATTATCTTCTCAGTAAAATTGATGATACGCTTGAGAATCATCCAATGAATATGTAGCATTACCATGTATGCCTGGTAAAAATCCCATTTCAACTTGGTTAACCTTTGGACCGCTTCTGCTTTTCTTTCAGTATTATGTTTCCAGTTTGCTTCTATCGCTGATTTCTTGCAATTTTCGGGGCTCGCAGGTGACAGAGCAACTAGGGACCTTCATTTTCGAAAAAATTTTCTTAGCGATGCGCGATCGAAAACTGCCTCTATTTCTTGATCTGGGCTTCCCTGATGCGGTTTTTTCCTCTTACGCCTTTTTCTCTCATTCGTTATAAAGCCCAAAATTTGTAAAAATAGTGTTTCCGTGATCTCTTGGCCCTGAGAATTAAACTGTTTGTTTCTGGTATCAGCGTCGTTCAACACACATTCACCATGGTTGTACATGAGAAATCTGTGATGGATACCTCAAAAGATTTCTGCGGCTCTTTTTCTTCATTGAATGGATTAAGTATGCCTTCTGAAATGTTCATTGGAGTGCTTCCTTCCCTCCTCGTTGTTTTCTGCATAGTTCCCTATAATGCTTCGTCCTTCTTTCCTGCAGTTTACATTGAGGTGGAAGTAATGATAAAATACTGATGACAGGAAAACTTTTACATGTTGAATATTTACAAGACATGCCACCTTACGCGAGCTATTTCTTCGAAAAACACAACACCCTACTTCATTAACAATTAGCAATAACTCATTAATTCGCATTAAAATACATGACCAACTCTTGGCTAAAAGGTTTTCTCGAATAATGAGCTAGAACCAACTGCGATGGAGGGGTCCCGCAATTTTTTTCTTTGCGATGTCGCAGATCACAATATCGCAATGTCGCAATATCGCAATGTCATCATTCTGTTTTTATCGCAAGCTCGCAGTATCGCAACTTTGTAGTATCGCAGTATCACAGTATCGCAATATCACAATATCGCAGATTTGTTATAATTCTTGTGTAATTCTTGTGATATTTGCGATGTGCGATATGCGATATCGCATATCGGCGATTTTTGAAGTTTTTGAATGTGAGTGTTTCTTTAGTATATGCGAAGCGATGAGGTTTCGCGTCGCATTCTCGCCTTTTGTCATTTTAACTCATTTGAAGGTGTATCCTATCATCCTTTCCACGATGCGATATCCTTTGAGTAAATTTAATTTTCTTCATTATGAAACTTAGGTTTTTTAGATTTTTCAAGGTATTTTCCTAAGTCCATGATGTTGTAAGAAAATGTAACACTAACTAATTTTTTTGAGGGCCCCCACTTATTTAGTATTAGCAATAATACTTCATAACGAGGGGGGTTGTTGGTGGCCACAACAATTGGTGATTCACATGGAAGAACCAATTATCTCTGTATTTCTATTGAACCTTTTCAGCTTCCAAAATAGCAAATTTTTCAGAAAATTAAACTTTATTATGGAAAGATAAAGTACATTATGCTCTAACCTATCAATGACATTTTGCTTCAACTATTTTCAACTTTGATTATTTGCTGCCTCGAGTTAGTCCTTGTGTTTGCATCAGTCATTACTTGGTTTGTAAAGATAAAACAAAGTCTTCTCTATAAACCAGTTTTAAAATATACTCATTTGTTGTAGGTAGAGCCTCTGCTGCCAGCAGGCGTTTATAGCCTCGACAGGGTAACCTTTTACCCAGCAATGATCCTATATCCTACTTAAAGAAACCTACAACTCTCAAAGAAGAATCCACATCTACACTTATTGCTTTGATTTTTTTCTTTTTATTCTTAAAGAATAATGTCTTGGTTTAGTGGCCAATTTATGACACAGTCATTCACTCGATTTATAACTTTGTTGAACAAGCTGGCTCGTGATGAGACCCCTTGCCTCTTGATTGTAACAATCTTGAGTCATTTCCCTGTTATGGTATGCAGTATTTGGCAAAGTCAACAAGTTATAATATCTGTGATTATGATAAGTCGGCTCGTGATGAGACCTCTCATTGTTTAAGATAAAGTGTATCCTTGGATTGTTCCTCTGAAAGTTGTGATTTCCTTAGCAGGGAGGAAGTCCTTGTCTTCTTTAGATAGATCTGGACGACAATGATAGAGTTTTTGGAAGTAACTGTTCTACATAAAATCTTTATTTTGTTATTGATACCATTCATTGCACTGATAAAAAAAAAAATTTCACCAAAGGTTATTTTCATCAAACTTTTATGAAGTTGAAACTAGTGTCATATCTAGGTTAGAGTCTTTAATTGTATCTTTCAATAATAAAGATCAATATTCCAAAAGATTTGCTATTTATACAAGTGAAAAATCAAAATTTGAAAGAGAGTTGGTATGTTTTCGTAAATTCCCAATGTAACCATTCACAACTGGTTTTATTAAAAAAGAGAAAAACTATTACTCTACAAAATAGAAGAATAATCTTCTATGGAAAATATTTCTTAAGAATTTTTCCATTGACAGGCAAAGATTCTCTTTTACCTGCTAAATCCTATAACACAAATGTCGATGGACCTAAGACTTCTATAATTTGAAAAGGACCAAGCCACATTCTTTGAAATTTTGTATGTTTACCCTTTTCTTCATGTGCCTTGTCCCATTTTAAAACTAAATCTCCCACCTGAAATTCTTTTCTGGTCATTATATTTGAATCAAAAGAGGATTTTACTAGTGCCTGATGATGAGCATGCATTTTCTTAGCTTTTTCTCGTTGTTCTTCTAATTTTATTATTCCATTTGCCTTAAGTGTAATGAGGAAGTTGGTACTTCATCAATGTATTGAACTAGAGACAAAGAAGGAATTGCTAAATGAGTCGGAAGAACTACTTCTCTCCCATAAACTAAATTAAAGGGAGAAGTGTCGATGGAAGCTTTTCTCGTTATTCAGTCTACCCATAAAGCGTATATTAAGGATTTATGCACATTTTTATGATTTTGGTCTACTGTTCTTTTGATATTCCTAATTAGGTTTTTGTTTGTAGACTCGGCTAATCCGTTGCCCTGTGGGTAATAATTGGCCGAATATTTAAGTTTGAATCCTCTTTTAAGTGCAAATTTATTCATTACATTTCTAGAAAAGTATGATGCATTATCGAACATTAAAGCGGAAGGTAATCCAAACCTAGTTATTATAAATTGATCTATGAACTCAATGATATTTTCAGCATTAGTCGTCTTGAGTGGAACTGCTTCTACCCACTTAGTAAAATAATCTGTTGTTGTAAGGATATATCTATGCTGCTTAGAAGAGTGAGGAACGATCTCACCTATTATTTCCAATCCCCATTGACTGAAAGGTTGGTCGATGTTAACTGATTGTAGTGGTAAGGATGGCTTCTTCTGTCTCCCAGCAGTAGTTTGGCAGACTTGACATTTCCTCACATAACTGTGTGAGTCTTTGAATAACGTGGGCTAGTAATATCATGCGTGCAAGATTTTATGTGTAGTAGCATCTCCAGCGTAGTGTCCACCTGCTGGCCCATCGTGGAGTTCCTGCAAAACTTTATCAGCTTCATATTTCTCAAGACATCTAAGGAGAATAGAATCGTAATTCATTCTAAGAAGAATATCATTTATGAGCTGATATTGTTTGGCTTCTAATCTTAGAGCTATTTTCTTAGTGTAATCAAGATATGATGGAGCATATCCATTCTTAAGATAATAAATGATATCAACATATAATGACTGCTCAGCGTTTAGGCTTACCTCACACACTTGTACCTCTATAGATGGGATTTCAGAAATTTGCGATGCTCTAGCCAGCATTTTGCAAAAGCCTTGACCTCTTACAATGTTTGATGGTTTAATTTCTATGTCATATTCTTGTAACGTAGTTACCTAGTTGGCCCTTTTCTCACCCACATCCTTTTGTACTAGAATATTCCTTACCGCTGGAAACGGTACTATAATTTTGGTGTGGGTTTTGAGTAGAAAAGGTCTGAAGTATTTGATCGCTTTGAAAACAGCATAAGCCTATTTCTCCACGTCTGAGTAATTTAATTCAGCACCTTGCAAATTTGAACTAAAAAAAGAAACTGGTGCTTCCGCCTTTTCTTGATTCGTTTGAGTGAGTATCCCAGCATATGACTTATCTGAGGCAAATGTGTATAAAATAAAAGGCTCTGAAAAAATCGGAGTTGCTAAATATGGAGCATTAATAATAGCCTATTTGATCAGGTTAAATGCTTCATGTTCATCTTGGCCCCATTTAAAATTAGAGTTCTTTTTTATCATAGTTTGTAAAGGAGATACGATTCGTGAAAAATTTGGGACAAATCTCTTTACAAAATTGATTTGACCAAGGAAGGATTGCGTGGCTTTTTGTTATGAGGTAGGGATATTTCAGAAATTTCTCTGATTCTGTCAGAGTCGATGTGAATACCAAATTTTGACACTATGAATCCTAGAAGTTTCCCTTCACTTAATGCAAAAAAAGATTTCTTTGGGTTAAGTGAAATTCCGTACCTTAAACATCGTTGGAAGATTTGCTTTAAGTCTTTGAGATGGTCGCCTCATTTCTTGGAGTACACGGTTATATCATCCAAATAAATTACTACGGATTTATTGACTAAACCTTTAAATGCAATGTCCATGGCTCTCTGGAATGTAGCACCAGCATTAATCAAACCAAATGGCATCTTTGGATATGCATATGTGCCCCATTTAGTTCTGAACGTGGTCTTCAATTGATCATCAGGATTTACCAAAACTTGATTGTATCCTGAATATCCATCCAAGAAAGACATTAATTCTAAGCTTACCACTACCTACAATATTTGCTCCATAGGTGGTAAGGGAAAATTTCCTTTTGACAGGCTTTGTTGAGATTGCAAAAGTCAATACAAATCCTAATATCTCCGTTTTTTTTCTAACAGGTACCATATTAGAGACCCATTTAGAATGTCTGATGGGAAAAATTATCTTGGCTTTCAACAGCTTATTGAGTTCAGTTTTTATCTGATTTTCTAGGTTGGGATGAATCTTTCTCAGTTTTTGTTGGACAGGTTTTTCGTTATCGATCATCGGAATAGTATGTTGGATGATAAAAGTGTCGTATGTTTTATGTTCATCATAATTCCAAGAAAAAACGTTTTTATATTGTCTCAAAAGATGAATATGTGCTAGCTTTTCTTCGGGGGCTAGGCCAAGGCCTAGATTTATGTTTTGGGGTTTCGCATCAGTTCCTAGGTTTACTAATTCGTAATTCAAGGTCGAACTTTGGAGCTTCGAATTGGTAGACCTTTTAAACCGATCTTTCAAATTGTACAGGTATTCTAACTTGACCACTGATTTAGGTATAGCATTGTGAGTGCTATCTTGTTGTAATTTCCGATCATGTTGATCTTCGTCGATTATTTGGTTGGAGTAGGATCCTTCAAAAGTAAGGAGATTTATGATATCAGGATTGTCATTGAATATTCTCCAATTTGTGATGTTGTCAGGAATAGAAGGTCTAAAGATTAATTCTATTGACAATCTATCTGGACAAAAATCTTCTGAAGGAATGAGCTTAGAAGCTACGTTAGCTAAAAGGTCAGCGCTTGCATTTTGGAGTCTGGGAATTGATGAAATATTGAATGCTGTAAAATGCTCAGTTAGATCTTGAACTAAAGATTGATAGTGTTTTAAATGACCTGACAGGAAATGTATAGTATTTCGTACCTATCTGACTACAATTTTAGAGTCTCCGAAGACTTGGAGATACTTTATGTTTAGCCCGATTGCTTTGTACATCCCTTGAACTAAAGCTTCATATTCTGTTGTATTGTTGGTACAATCAAATTCGAGCCTGCATGTTGGCATGATTTTGTCTCCTTCTGGACTAATTAGCACACATCCTACTCTTGCTCCTTCGTTAGATTTAGAACCACCAAAAAATAATTTCCGAAACAAAGATTTATTTACAGTTTTATCTAAAAAATTGATACATTTTGAACTATCCATTTGAGAAAATTTTTTGACTTGGGATAAGATGGAATTTTCTAAATATGGAGACGTATGAGCATTAAAATTGCCGAGAAAAGAATCTACTGAATAATTGCCAATTATGCTATTGTTATATGCTACTGGTTCATTTTCCCCTTCTAACTCTATTACTATGTACTTCTGATGTAATTCTCGTTCAACTCTTATTTGATTTGGCTTACCATTGTAAGGTAGCCACATATGCGACCAACCAGTTGAGAAGTATCCATGCAGTTTTTCTGACCAATCCCTGCTAAGAATTAAGCCAATTCAGGGATATCGGCCACTAAAATATCAATCACTTGACGTACCTTTGGGTTGGATGACAGCCTTATGGTTACTTGATTTAGTTCGCCGATGACTTTGACTTGAGACCGATCCAGCTGAACTATGCGAACATTGGATTTCTGTGGTTGAACGTTTAATTTGGTGCATATGGACTTCGGTAAAATATTCGATGAAGCACCTAAATCCACTATGCACATTTTTGTTAAAAATTTCATAAGTAAGGAGAAAAGGGTGAGTATGAGATCTCGATCTACTTCCAATTAAAGTGATGTCGTTTGGATCAATCTTGTTAGTCTTATTACTTGGAGGTCTTCTCATGTTCTGAGAAGCTTGAGAAATTACAGTGGTAGGCAAAGGTGCAACTGGCACAGCATGTAATTCTTTCATCATTATCTTTTGTTGATGATTTAGCTTGCTCAATTCGTACAGAGTGATATTTTCCCTAGTCTTTTTCATGTCTTCTATGATATTGTACTTCATTTCATCCAAAACAATCAGCGTTTTAGATGGAGTAGGTGAATTTGTTTGGACTGGGCTAGTTTGAGTCGCTTTAGATGTCATTTTCTTTGTTGTGACTTTATCCTTTGTTGCAGAGCTTGCGCTCTTTGGTTTTGAGGTACTTTGGGGAGGATCAAGTTGATTTCTACTTCGTTTGTTAACTGGGAATACTTCTTGATCTTCCTCTTGTGGAAGGATGAAATCCCACATTCCTTGTAATTTTACAACTTCTTCATCATCAGTTTGCCCTTCAGTGACAATTTCCTCTTCCTCTTCCTCAGATTTAGCATTTGTTATAGCATTGGGTGGTTTTGAATCCATTGAAGGGCCTCCTTTAAAAGCTCTGTAGGGCCTTTTTGAAGAATTTTCTGCTACTTGCTTTTTTATGTCGACCATTTCATTAGACATGGTCTTAAGAACTTTTTGCAATCCCTCCAAATCGAATGGATCTTTTGCTTTTTTCTTCTTGGACTCTTTTTTGAAGGTGACCTTCTTAGATTTTCATTCTTCTAACGCAAATTTCTTCTCTAAGGCTATTATACGTTTCTCTACTGCTATGGCTTCTCTCATGTTTTCAGCAAGGGTCGTTTTACTAGCCCTATCTACGAAGATTGCTATGTTTGATGGTAATGTAGTGATATACCATTCACATCGCACTTCCTCGCTGGGTTGGGAAGCAGTAGGAATTGTGTTTAAAATTTTATTGAAACATAGATTGAAATCTTTGATCGGTTCTCTAGATTCTGCCCCCTAAGGTTGAATAGGTCATTGATTAACGTTGCCGTAGACCTGTCATCACCAAACTTGGTTAGAAATTGGTCTTGGAAGATGTCCCAATTGGTAATAGATCCAAAGGGTAATGAGAAATATCACGATCCGGCTGTTCCTTGTAGGGTATAAGGAAACATTTGAACCACAACATCTTCATTAGTAACCTCGATGAGGTTGATGAATAGCATAAAGTTGTTTATGTGCTCTTTTGCTAGCATGCCTGCCTCAGGATTGAACTTGGGTAGCCATTTCTCAGGATGGGCCGGTATTTGACTCAAGGGTGCAGGCATTAAGACTGCTCCAGGATTGTTCCATGGTGATTGGGCCATCGTTGAACTGCTAACAGGGGGATTTGCAGAAAATGATCCCTATGGTTGAGAAGATGAGGTGATTATGATCGTAGACGATTGAGGAGGAGTTGTAGGGATTCAAGTAGGTGGATTGATAATGGTCTGGGGTGGTGGAGTAGATGGTTGACTTTGCAGTGGAGAAGTTGAGATGGATGATGTTGATGAAAGAGTCTCACTGTCAAACCCTTTAGGTGACTTCCTTGCTCTTTTCCTTTTAGGAAGAGGTAGTTCGGTTGGCCGAATACCGAACTTTTCACTCTTAAGTCTGCTCAGGGGATGAGCAGGGTTATACTGCAAAGTCACGCTGCCCTGAGATTTATCAGATATTTGAGGGGAAATGGAAAATCGCTGAAGTTTATGAATCAGAGATTCGACTTCAGGAGGTTCAATAATAGATTGTTCTGAAATGTCAGGATTTGTAGCAGCGGATGATGCTCTGGCGACTTCTAAGTCTGGATTTAAGTGTAATGGAGAAGTCGGAGGAGATGGTGAGGGAGATTTACTCTCTAAATGGTATCTTTATTTGGATTTACTTGCCATTCATAGTTCAGGCCCTCCTTCTAGCACCAAATATGTTGAAGGCCCCGAAAATCGGGTCGACAACAAGGGGGATACCCGCCCGGTCCGGACCCTGGTTGGAAGCTACTTATCCGTTTGGTATAGCGGGTCTGACTGGGATATGGGACCAGTTTCCCAATTTAGTGTGTGTGTGTGAGAAATATGGGTGTTTCTGTTCTAAATGGAATACTTCTATCTAATCTAATGCTATGCTATTGTATTCTAATAAACAGAAAAACATCGAAATTTATGCTAACCCGGGGTGTGATCTTTCTTCTATGCGATCTAAAAAGATTTCAAACAATAACTAGTAATAAAGATCATTCAACTATCATAAGAAAAGAATTCGATAAAAATGAGCTACTTCGTGTAAGAAGTTAAATGAAATAGCTGTTGAAACTTATCGCATAAATGAGCTATCCATACACTAAACATAAAAAAATAGTTATCACCGTACAAAAGTGCCAAATGATAACTCAGACATCCATGTTGTAATATATAAATAAGTGAAAATTAAATATCACTTTAACGCATAAGCAGAAATGGTTAAGAGATAAAAGTACCATTTATAACTAGTCTTACTCATGAGCTTCAAGTGATGATTGATTTATCTCTCCTTGATTTAACATCTACTAAGAGTATAAAGTGCAACATTAGTAGTAGATATCAAATGCAAATATCAAATAAACCCTGTTCCATTCATTCACCAAAACCTCCTCTGAGGGTGCAAAAGTGCATGTTCTGAGGACAAGTTTTTGATAAATTTCTGGACCCTTCTCTAAATGCATGAGAAGGGTTTAAATACTACTAACTAAATAAATTATTTATAGAAATTGAGGATTCAGTTTAAATGATAGTCCTCTTTCTAAGCAAAACTATTATAAAATTAAATCTACTAACTACTTCTAAATCTACTCCTTAATGTCGCAAGAATTCAGTATTTTTTTGAGTAGAGTCAGCTGACTGTCTTCCGCCTTTGGTTGAGTTTAAGCAACCAGAATCGGCAAGAGTTGGCATTATATTCTCAGTAAAATTGATGATACGCTTGAGAATCATCCAATGAATATGTAGCATTACCATGTATTCCTGGTAAAAATCCCATTTCAACTTGGTTAACCTTTGGACTGCTTCTGCTTTTCTTTCAGTCTTATATTTCCAGTTTGCTTCTATCACTGATTTCTTGCAATTTTCAGGGCTCGTAGGTGACTGAGCTACTAAGGACCTTCCTTTTCAAACAATTTTTCTTAGCGATGCGCGATTAATCGTGCATTGGAAACTGCCTCTGTTTCTTGATCCGATCTTCCCTGATGCAGTTTTTGCCTCTTGCGCCTTTTTCTCTCATTCGGTATAAAGCCCAAAATTTGTAAAAATAGTGGTTCTGTGAGCTCTTGACCCTGAGAATTAACCTGTTTGTTTCTGGTATCAGCGTCGTTCAGTGCCCATTCAACCATGGTTGTACATGAGAAATCTATGATAGATGCCTCAGAGGAGTTTTGCGGCTCTTTTTCTTCATTGAATGGATTAAGTATGCCTTCTGACATGTTCATTGGAGCTACCTTCCCTCCTGTTTGTTTTCTGCATAGTGCCCTGTATAACACTTCTCCCTTCTTTCCTGCAGTTTACATTGAGGTGGAAGTAATGATAAAATACTAATGACAGGAAAACATTTAACTGCTGAAGTTATACAAGACATGCCACCTTACGTGAGCTATTTCTTCGAAAAACACAACACCCTACTTCATTAACAACTGGCAATAACTCATTAATTCGCATTAAAATACATGACCAACTCTTGGCTAAAAAAATTTCTCGAATAATGAGCCAGAACCAACTGCGATGGTGGGGTCCCGCGATTTTTTTCTTTGCGATGTCGCAGATCGCAGTATTGCAATGTCGCAATATCGCAATGTCATCATGTTGTTTTTATCGCAAGGTGGCAGTATCGCAACTTTGTAGTATCGCAAAATTGCAGTATCGCAATATCGCAATATCTCAGATTCATTATAATTCTTGTGTAATTCTTGTGATACTTGTGATGTACGATATGCGACACCGCATATCGGTGATTTTTTAAAGTTTTTCAATGTGAGTGTTTCTTCAGTATATGCGATGCGATGAGGTTTCACGTCGCATTCTCGCCTTTTCTCATTTTAACTCATTTGAAGGTGTATCCTATCATTCTTTGCACGATGTGATATCCTTTAAGGAGTAAATTTAATTTTCTTCATTATGAAACTTAGATTTTTTAGATTTTTCAATGTATTTTCCCAAGTCCATGATGTTGTAAGAAAATGTAACACTAACTAATTTCTTTGAGGGTCCCCACTTATTTAGTATTAGCAATAATACTTCATAAGGAGGGGGGTTGTTGGTGGCCACAACACACGCATAGAACCTATTGCTGTAGACCCTGTTGCTGATGTAGTTTGTGTAGATGCTGGCAGTGTTGTGACCATTGGAGTTGTGGGAGCTAAGGATGCTGCCAAAGTAGAAGGTACAACAGTGGTAACTGTTGGGATGATAGTTGCAGGGGCATCATCAAGACTAGCTTCTTTCATCTTAATCAAGCTATCCAATTATGTATCCATCTCCTTTAACTGATCATTCAGTTGCAGCACTAGGTCCATCATCTCTTCATGATTGGTTTGGCTTTCCAAGACCTCCTTTGTTTGTGGGTGTTGTAAATGAGGTAGCCTAAGTTGTTTCTTGAGGGCTGTTCTATCCTCATTCTTCTTTTTGATCAATTTGTCAGCGGCCTTATTATCAATTGGATCATGGCCCAGTTCAATGGCCAAGTCCTCTAATGACTTGATCCTATTGTCTTTGGCATGCGAGGAGGCCTTCTCCAATTTATGCTGGACTGTTACATTATACAGTGAATCCTCCAGCTTATGTGCATCCATGGCCTTTCATGTAAGGGTGGAGTAAATCATTTCTCCATCTTTCTTGTGGAACTTTATCTGGTCAATGGGATGAACATCCCTCGCCAATACCTCAAAATCAGTCTTCTTATAGTCATCCAAGGTCTTTGGTTGCTGAATAGTGGGCTGCAAAAATGATACCTGAATCTTTCATACTTTGATGTTAAAGGCTCACATCAATCTACTTTGGTTGGCTTGTTTATCTTTAAAGTATTGGGCATATGTGTCTGCCTTCAACTTCTCATTCCTCACATTTATTTCTTTGTACTTGTCTATGATGTCCTATTTTCTGTCATCTGGCTTGACAAAGGAAGAAACCTCAACACTTTGGTTTCTCTCAATCATTTGAGTGTTGAAGGTTGATTATTGATGTGTTTCACCTCAAGCAGTTATGTCTTTGCTTTTGTGCCCCATTGTTCCAGTGTCAGTTATTTCCATTGATTCAATGTTCTCCTCCTGTTCAGACACTTGATTCAATTTAGGAATTTTTCTAAGTTCAAATAGTTCATCTATAGTCTCCAAGGTAGAACTGGATGCCTCTTCCCTATTCCTCTTTGGGTTCTTCTCCTCATTGGTTGGCATCTGTAATATAGGCTGAATATTCATTGGTTTGCTTAGTTCTGGAACCTGTAGGAAATAACTCTCATCAAAAAGGTTTTCTAAATAAATAAGTGTGTTCTCCACATTGACAACTCTATTATCCATATCAATCAATGTATTTTCCAACCACTCATATTGGTTGGAAAATTGTTCAATGTCAGGTCTTGGGTGGTGGATGTAAGGTCCCAATTTGGCCCTGAGTCTTATCTTGTTTATGATCCCATGAGGGTCATACTACCACATGAATATGTTGCTAAATTTCATCTATTATAGTATCTTCTTGGCCTCTAGTCCAACCTCTTTGTTATTACAAATGAATGGGCCCAATTGGTTTTTCATATTAAACTGGGTCTTGTTCCTAGCAGATAGGAAGTAGACCTCATCAGAGTTGATGATTTGTCTGAAATACTCAAGTGCAAATATCCTCATAGGGAGGTATTTGGGAAACTTATAAGGGGCTAATTGGCAGCCATAAACCTTGATTTTAGTGTGGTTTTGGTATAGGTGCCAATCTCCCACCTTGCTATTCTTAGCCAATTGTAGCACCCTCTTGATTTCTTGGCTGATTCTAGGTTGAGTGTTGCTGGTGAGCATGTTCATGACTGGGTAGACAAATGAATCTATGAAGTCTTTGTAGGTAAATGTTGTGGAGTATTTCTGGATCAAGGGTGTCCAGAAGACCATTGATCTGTCTTTTCCCTTGGTATCCAACTTTTGGATGCTTATAGGGAACCTGTCTGCTTGGTATTATAAAAACATGTGAAACAACACTGAAGAGTACTTGAACACTCTTTCAGTGGGAAGTCTTGTGAATTGTTCATGCATCCTATTTGAAATGAACTGATCATAATTGTACATGATAACAGGAGGCTTTCCTGGGGTAAAAATGGATAGAAAGGCTAGGATGACATCATCCACATGCTCCTCTGTGGTATATCCTAGGATGCAAGAGAGGATGGTGATTATATGTTTTCCAGTTTCTAAAAAATAGTGACAGCATAGGGTGGGGTATCTGTAGGAGTATGGTGGTCTTTAATGATGAATATCTGGAATATTTTCCTTATCTTAACCAGGTCTAGGGTAATATAAAGGTCCAATAGGTCTCCAATGGATATACAAGTCTGATTAGGGCTAGGTTGGACTTGAAGCATTTGGTTGATGGACTCTGGTGTGATGGTGAATAAGAGCTACTGGTATGGGACAACAATAGCTCTTTGGCTAGGGATATAGTAGGCACGACAAAATTGTATGATATTAGGGAATGGGTGGACTTCTGGGAATAGATATTTGGGTAAATTGGATTCCCAAAGGTGGATATCATCGGCATGGTTCAGGAATCTATCCTTACTCCAGGAGTGGAGATTCATAAGTTAGGCTACAATAGCAGTGTCTCTTATTTGGAAATCCCTATCTGCCAGTGCTAAATGGTCGATGTCTAGGTGAGGGGTTGACACAGGTCTCACATCTAGAGAGGTCTGGGAAGCCATTTTTAGGGGGAAAGGTGTAAATTAGGCTTGTATAGGTTGTAGCAGTGAGGCTTTGAGAAATATGGTGTAGTGAGAGGGTAATTTTCAATTTGAAAAAGAGGGGTTTGGGTATTTAGGTGGAAATACTCTTCAATTAGGGTTAATTTAATTAAATTCAATTAATTAATCTTTGAATTAACCATACACTTTCAAATTGAGAGGGTCATTCTATTTTTTCTCAAAATACCTGGAAATTGGTGGTTCATGCTGCAAACTAGTTTTAGTGGTGACTGTAGATGGTACTGTGTCTTTAGTTGTGCATTGGATGCTTGAATTGGGTGTCCTGAGCTTGTTCGGGAGATAAACGGCGGTCAATTTTGGTTGCCAAGGCTGATGGTGGCGTAGGAAGGTTTAGGTAGCATTCACAGTGCAAACAAGTGAAAAGAGTTGAAATGGGCTTCTCTGGCCTTTTAACCGATAACAATTAGAATTTGGCGTGGAATTCATTAATGAACAGTGAATTGTTCTGGCTTTTAGTGGGGAATAGTTTCAGGGGCCATCACACCACTTTTAGAGAGTAGGAGAAATTTCCTTGAGAGAACACAATTTCACCTGCAGCTACCACGTAGCAGAATAGGGCCCAGGAAAAAGCATGAATCTTGCGTGCTCTCGGGCTGGTAAATGTCGGGGAGACAATCAGTGTGAAAAGGATGCATGCCATCGGATTTGGGGGTGGAAGATCATATGGATTTTGCACGGTCAAGATGCATGGAGGGTATAGGGGTGAAGATTTGCGGGGCCTGAGGGATTAATTAAAATTAATTGTAATTAATTAATGAATAAGTTGGGGATTTAAATATAATGAGTGAGTTTAATGGAGTGGGACCAGGGGTTAATGTAGCGAGGTTTGCTTAACTGTACGTAGGTTGGTGGGTTAAAAATTTTATGTCGAGGAAATACAAATTGAGAAGTTAATTAAATAATTCTTGTGGGTGGGAGGGGTTCAAAACTTAGGATAAGGGGTTTTATGGATTTTTGAGGTAGAATAGAGAAATTAATAAGGGCGAAGGTGGTTTTTCCATGAGGAATGGGTTTCACACTAGGGAAAGGGGTTTTTAGGCAGGGATATGCATTTTGAGGGTAATTACTAGGAAAATGTGTGAAACTAAGGGGTAATGGTTAAAATGAGGGGAAAAGGGTATTTTGATAAGAAATGAGGGGGTAATGGGGAAATTAGTAAATAAGTATGTGGGGTGTGAAATGAGATGAGGGGAAGTTAATCAGGTAATCTTGTGAACATCCTTTCACTCTCATAAATGCTCCTACACACTGAAACATAGGATTTAGCATGATAAATGTGCTTATGATTTAACAACCTCGTACATCTGCAACCTTTCTTCTACCTACTCTTTACTTATCCTAACATTTTTTCTTCATTTTATTTGGGTGCATTTGAGCTGACAGACCCTTTCTTTTCTTTTCTTTTGACAAGAAAACTATCTAATTTTCTAACCTTATAACTTCCAATGGCTCAGATTAATCCGATGAGAACATTTTTATTTCTCTATCTCTAAACATGAAATTTCAAGCATGAATCTGTCAAGATTAAGCTATTTGACTCTCATGGATTTTGGCATTTATGACAAGCTGCACACAACCATTATTTTGCACATAAAACTAAAAGCAGTGGCACTTGAATTTGCACACTTTCATGATCTGCATTTGTTTGGGGTTCATATTTTTCACTTTTTTGATCTTTTCTTTTTCTTTTTTTCCTTAGATTATTCCTTTAGGGTATACCCTATTTACATTTTTTTATTTTTAATTTAGAAAACATTTTGTAGAAAGCAAAAGTATGTACAATATTACAAGGCTAACCATAGCCAATTCAAAATTATGAATCCTATTATTATAGGACCCTAACACCCTCTTCATCACTTCGCAGGGGTGAAATCAAGGGACTGTACTCTGGACCCTTTTTTCCTTCATTCCTGTAATTTTTCTAATTCACGTAGTCCCGAACATCAAGGTAGCTGCATAACCTGTCTTTTGCACAATAGCATTTTAATCCAAGTATTCAAAGATTTTATGTAATTACCTCGTGGTCCTTTGAAAAAGCATAGCTCCACCTTGCTGTAGCTGATTGAGGTGTCAACCACGAATTAAGTCACAAATCCTCCTACTACATGATCGAGCGAATGATTAGCAGTGCAGGCGATCTTATCCTCTAATGCTTCCAACCTTTGCACTAGCTCTGGGGTCCACACAATAGGCCCGTCAAGTTTCCACCTTCCTTGGCCATCTATTAGCTTCATGGTCAACTTGTATAGCTCAATAGGCAAGGAGCAGAAAAAGATCTCATGGATCTCTATATACATGTATATACCCAACCACTATTCTTTTGTCAGTCACAGGTTTCTATTCTCTTACACAGCAAATTCATGGATCTTTCTATCTAACCAATCTCCAATATCCTTCTCAGTTGGATTCTAGTGATACGACATCACACATCTCTTATGCATATTACGATCCTGGCAACAAAACCATTTGTTGGCTTGAGGGGACCTGACCCAGGTTCAACGTTAATTAGCCAAACAAATCCCTACACTACTGGCCCTTTCGGCATCATCCCATAGAGCATGGACTGAAGTCTCACCCTAAGTAGTATGGGTGGATGTTGGAACCAAGTTTCTACACCCTAGGATGGCTGTGATGTCATTTGATTTCTTCTATTATTGCCTTCGCGCAGGTGGTTTCTCTCTAGGGCATGCAATACAAACCCTCTCTTCTGACCTTCAATACCTTCACGAAAGTATACGATCGACCTTCACGTAGCCCTCGCCTATGGCTCAGGTACTTTCGCATTGCTATGACAGCATGCCGTGTAGATTCCTCAATTATCCTAAGTGATTTTATTATTTTTTCAAATACTTAAAGTTATCACTACGTACATAGATATTCAAAATTGCGTTCAATTATTCAATGTAATTGCATTGATTCACACATCATATTGTTGGGTTGTGTTATATTCTTTCCACCACTATCCTACGTAGTTAATCGGGGGGTTGAGGGGGGCAGAACCCCCCCTTCGTTGCACTAATTGTGCAGTGGGGTGGTCACAGGGGGGCGGCAGGCCCCCTTGTCCAGGGAGTTTGAGCAGGGCGGGAAGCCCCCTCTACGGGGTCTAGCGCAGCACCACGGGAATTTGTTTTTTGGCCCCTATATTAGGTTAGATGGACCTACCTATGGTTTTGTGCATGGTTTTTGCACATGGTTTTGGATACAATGGTTTTCGGTCCATGGTATTGGATGCTTTGGCATGTATAAATATGTATTGTAACATTGAAAGGAACATAATGAAGAATCAATCTGGTAGTCTCAGTTTTGGCATCTACGGAAAAATCTTTGTGTATATGTGTTTTATGTGTTATGCTCTCACATTGTTTATTTAATGTGCTTTAGAATTTGTATGCAGGTAATTTTTATATAGGGTTAAAACCTATATTTGGTATTAGAGTTGTTTTGGCTTCAAGGGGACGCCTTTGTTGCTGAGGTGTTTCACTCGGGCCTGTATAGACCCTGTTTAGTGGGAGATTTGCGGGTTCGATTCTAGTGGTGAAAGAAGATGATGAGTAGTGGAAAGATAGAGATCAAGAAATTTAATGGTCAGAGTTTTGAGTTGTGGAAACTCAAGATGGAGGATCTGTCGGTGGAGAAAGATCAATGGATCATGGTAGATCTAGGCACTAAACCAAGAGGATTGTTCGATGAAGAATGGAATAAGTTGGATAAGAAGGCAAAGAGAACAATACGATTGTGTGTATTAGATCTAGTATTGTTGAATGTATCAGGGGAAGCTACAGCTAAGGATTTGTGGGACAAGTTAGGGACTTTGTACCAATCTAAGTCTCTAGTGAATAAATTGTTCCTACAGAAAATGTTGTAACCTGAGGATGAAATATGGAGACTCAGTGATAGAGCATATGAATGCATTCTATACTGTGGTAAGTTAGTTATTATCTATTGATATTAAAATTTTAGATGAAGATAAGTGCATCATTTTATTGTGTTCTCTACTATATTCGTGGGATAGTCTCATTATTACAATAGGTAGCAATGCAACTGCCTTGCAGTTTTATGAAATAGTCTCATCCCTATTGACGAAGGAGATTAGATGGAGAAATATGGAGAGCCAGAATGGTGATGCCTTTTATGTACGAGGACGGTCCCAGAACAGAAACAAAAATAAGTCATCAAGTGGGAGATGTAAATCTAGAGGGAGATCTAAATCTCAAGGAAAACTTGTAAAGGTGGTGTGCTAGAAATGCAAAAAGGAAGGGCACTACAAAAAGGACTATAAATCTAAAGCTCCTGACAAAGGAAAGGGATCTGATGATGCTCCTTATACATAGGTGAAAACAACCTCAGATGAAGGTGGGGATGTGTACTTGGCTTCTTCAAGTACACATGTAGATCATGAGGCATGGTTGATTGACTCAGGTGCATCCTTTTACTTGACTCCCCATAGAGAGTGGTCCTATGAGTATGAGAAATACGATGGTGATGATGTCTTCTTAAGGGATGATAGGAAGGCTAGAATCATTGGTCGTGGAAAAGTAAAGTTGAAGTTGTAAGGTGGAAGGGTTAGAACACTTCTGGGTGTTCTGCATATTCCTGCATTGTCTAGAAATATGATTTTTGTAAGCAAGTTAGATGATGCAGGTGTAAAAATAGTGTTTGAGAAAGATACTTGCAAGATGGTTCAGGGAGAACTGGTATTGATGCGAGGAGTTCGGATTGGAACTCTGTAAACGCTGCAAGGTAGCACTGTTATTGATGGGTGCAATAGTTTTGTGGTTCCTGAAAGTGGAGACAAAAATCTAGTGGTCTCTATAGAAAATACCATGCTATGGCATCAAAGGTTTAGACATATTGTAGAGAAGGGCCTTCGAATACTTCATGGTAAAGGTATGGTAGAAGGTATGACTAATAGCTCTCTAGACTTTGATTTTTGTGAAAATTGTGTATATGGGAAGCAAAATCGAGTGAGTTTCCCCTCTGGTGGTAAAAGGGTGAAACAGATATTAGAACTTGTGCACAGTGATGTGTTTGGACCTGTGAAGGTTCGATCACTGGGTAAGTTTGTGTACTATGTACCATTTATAGATGACTTCTCAAGGAATACATGGATATATTTCCTTAATAAGAAATCTTAAATATTTGACAGGTTTAAAGAATTTAAGGGTCTAGTGGAAAACTAGAAAGCGAAGAAAATAAAGGTATTGAGGATATAAAATGGTGGAGAGTTTTGCAGTAAGAAATTTGAAGAATTATGTAAGAAGTGTCATATAGCACAATAGAAGACTAGTCCATACAAACCTGAGAAAAATGGATTTGTAGAAAGAATGAACAAGACGTTGATGGAAAGGGCAAGAAGCATGCTCAGTGGTGCCGGATTAGGATAGGAATTCTGGGTAGAGGTAGTGGAGACAACATGTTACCTGGTCAACAGATCACCTTCATCAATGTTCTTGGACAAGAATCCACAAGAGGTATGGGTTGGTGAGAAACCCTCTCTTTCAGATCTAAGGGTATTTGGATGTGATGCATATGTACATTTTCCAAAGGAGAAAAGCACTAAGTTGGATAGTAAATATTAAAAGTGCATATTTATTGGGTATAAGGATGGTTTAAAGAGTTATAAGCTTTGGAACCCAGTAACAAGGAAGGTTGTGTACAATTGAGATGTGGTGTTTAGAGAGGTGAAATATGTTATTAAACATGAAGTCCAACCAAAGGAACCTTTGAAGATAGAGTTTGAGCTTAAGGAGGAAGAATCAAACTCTGCAACAGAGTAGGAATCAGAAGATGAAGAGCCACAAACTCTGGGTGTGAGAAGATCAGTTCGGGAAAGAAGGTAGCTAGAAAGGTATAGTCCATCTACTTTCTGTTCAAATTTTGCTTTATCTGTTATTGACGATGATCCCAGAAGTGTGGAGGAAGAATTAGATTTAGAGGATGGAAAGCTCTGGAAGGAGGCCATGGTTGATGAAATGGCATCTTTGCACAAAAATGAGGCTTTGGATCTGGTGGAGTTACCGGATGGAAGGAAACCCATTAGTAGCAAATGGGTGTTTAAGAAGAAGAAAAATGCAAAAGGAAAGATGGAGAAATACAAATCTTGGTAGCTAGAAAAAGGTTATTCTTAGGCCCCGAGAATTAATTTCGGTGATTTTTTTCCCATGTTGCCAAGGTAGCTTCTATTAGATTACTTTTATCTATTGTTGATGATTTTGATTTTGAGGTAGAACAAATGGATGTGAAGATAGCATTTCCTCATGGCGATCTGGAGGAGGAGTTCTACATGAAGAAACCTGAAGGTTTTGCAGTGAAGGGTAAGAAATAACTGGTATGCAAGATAAAAAAGTCTTTGTATGGGTTAAAAAAATCATCAAGGATGTGGTATCAGAAATTTGATACATTTATATGGGGACTTGGCTTCACCAGAAGCAAAGTAGATCACTATGTGTATTTTAAATTAATTAGTGACTGTGTTATTTATCGTGTCTTGTATGTGGATGATATGTTGCTGGTTGGAAATGACAAATAAATTATCTACGATTTGAAGACCGAATTGTCCTCCAAATTTGACATGAAAGATCTTGGTGATGCAAACTATATTTTGGGCATGGAAATTAAAAGAAATTGGGCAAAGGGGAAGCTCTAGTTAAACCAAAAGAAGTATGTCGAGACAATACTACAGAGGTTTAATATGTAGGATAGTAAACTAGTGAAGGTTCATATTCCTGAAGGTGTGAAGTTATCTGTTGAACAATGTCCCAAGGCACAAGAAGAGGAAGAGGACATGTCCAGTGTTCCATATGCAAGTGCAGTCAGTAGCCTGATGTATGCAATGGTCTGTACTAGACTAGACATTTCACATGCAGTGGGAGTATTGAGCAGGTTTATGTCAAAACTAGGGAGGGAGCACTGGACAACAATGAAGTGGGTTTTCAGGTATTTGCGTAGCACTAGTGATTATGGTTTTTGCTACTAAGGAAGACCATGATTGGACAGAGTGTTGGATATTCATGGATTTTTTGATGCAAACTGAGTTGTATATCTAGATCAGAGAAGATATAAATGTGTTTAACCTATTTGGAGGTGAAGTCATTTGGATGAGTAGGAAACAATTTGTAGTGACGCTATCAACTACAGAGGCAAAATACATGACAAGAACTCATGCAACAAAGGAAGAAGTTTGGTTGCAAAGGTTGTCCTCATGTATCGAGTTAGTATAGGGAGCTATAAGGATAGACTGTGATAGCCAAATTGTAATTTTCTTGGCAAAGAACCCTGCTTATAATTCAAAGACAAAGCACATTGATGTTCAATATTACTTTGTGAGGGATATGAGAGAAGACAAAAAGGTGTCTCTGGTAAAGGTGGACACCTTGAAGAATACTGTAGATGCATTGAAAAAATCTATGAGCTCTAAGAAATTCTCTTGGTGTAGAGAAACAATGGCCATTGTAGGGTTGGATAAATGACTAAGCTCACTTGTGCCCCCCTGTGGAAAGAAAACAACAGGTGGGGGAATGTTGGGTTCTATTATATTCTTTCGAGGACTAGCCTACGTAGTTAATCAGGGGGTTAGAGGTGGGGCTGAGGCCCCACCTTTGTTGCGCCAATTGCACAGCGGGGGGTTCACAGGGGTTTTGAGGGGGGCAGGTAGCCCCCCTTTACAGGGTCCGAGGGAATGCCCTGGGAAAAAAAATTTTGGACCCTATATTAAGTTGGGTAGACCTACCTATGGTTTTGTGCATCGTTTTCGCACATGGTTTTGGATGCTTCGGCATATATAAATATGTATTGTAACATTGAAAGGAACATAATAAAAAATCAATCTGGTAATCCCGGTTTTGGGATCCAGGGGAAAATCTCTGCGTATATGTGTTTTATGTGCTATGCTCTCACATTGTTTATTTTCTGTGATTTAGAATTTGTATGCAGGTAATTTATGTACGGGGTTAAAACCTACACATATAAGCATAATAAAGGAAATTTATAAATAAAATATCCAAACCCATCAATACAATAAAGACACAAAAATTGCAGAATAACTCCTTTTATTAATATCTCCCAAGTGTTACAGACTTTGTCCATTGTGTGCATACCGCTGCAGGGGTCTGCGCACGTAGCTGTCGACTTCTACCCTAGCCATCTATGCACTCAGTTGCAGAGCGTCTATCTACACTATGACCCAAGACTTAGACTTCTTCTCAAAGATATCACTTTATTACATGATCTGCCATTCTGTTTATTCATTCCTTTATTTGGTTTCTAAACTACTTAGAGCTAAGCTCTTTTTAAACAATCCCATGGTCTGTGGACCATGGGTAGGTCTTTTACAGCCAAATTTACTTTAAAAAACTTAAGGGGAGACTACCCTTTTTGACACATAACACCTTCGCACTTTGAGAGCACAAAATGCATTGTCTTTACAATTATATTACAAAAAATGATTTAACATGGGCTTTTAGCCCCAAAACTGCACTTGGGGGATCTCGCTCCCAATAGGCATAATTTGCAGAGAAGCTAAAGCTTGCGAAGTAGTCGAGGATAGAATACTAATCGATGTGCCTTCATCTATCGTTGTGCCAGGTACATGTAAATTATAAGCTTGTACTATGATCTCAAAAGGCACATAAGAAGGAAGACGATATCCTTCCAGTCGACTCCAATCAAAGGAAGTGACCATACTACTTGGAGGGGGTGTAATCAAAATGGGAGAACTGCCTCCTTATTTTATGGGAACAGGAGGATCACCCCCTATACCATGGGAATAGGAGGATTTCCCCCCAATTCGAATATGAAGAAACAAGAAGAACATGAGTGGTATGATGTTCACTCTCTATGGGAAAGGTATGATCAACTAAAAGTGGAAATGAGTCAACCATTTTCTCAACCAATGGTTGGTCAAGAATGGGCTCACAAGATTCACATTCAGAGAGAGTGAGATTGACTAGAGATGAATTGTGATCAACAACTTGATCAACTTGCGGAGGATCAGGGGAAATCTTTCGATAACCAATCGAAAGATGAGGCTGAGAAGTTGTAAGTTTGTCCAACACTTTTTAGCCTTCATCCATATAAGGACAAAGGTGACTAGGATGATTCAAATCACACAACTTACAGGGAAATTTAACTTTACCCTTTCTCCCATGGACCATATGATCACTAATATAGGGTTTATCACCAACATGATCCCTCGAGGATGATGATCAAGGCCAATGTATGCTTGTAGGCCACACTTATAATACCTTAGGAATACCAGGACAATCTCTAAGAATGTGGTCACCCTTACAAAGCATGCAAGGGAATTTAACTTTTAAAGGCTCATTAGAAGGTTTTTCCATATTAGTTGCACCTACAACAATGGTTACTTGGTTTCCCTGTTGCTTATTTTGCTTCTTCTTCTTCGTCCTCTTCTTCTTCTTCTTATCTCCCTAGTTACTAGAATCAATACTATCATGAGGTAGATAGGGAGAAATGTGTGATGAAACAATAGGTGAAAAGGTAAGGGGTCTACTTTTGGATCAACATGAGGTTGATGTTGGTTAGGCAAAGGAGAACTCGGTTGAGACGCAGTTTGGACATTCGAAACCATTGAGGTTGAAAACAACCAAATTGGAAAACCAATAGTAAATTCAGGAAGGGACAACGTTGCAATATAGGAAGCACGAACTTTCCCAAAAGAAGAAAAAGGACCAGGATTCCCGTCAGAGGGGTTTCCTTGATGGGTAGACGTAGGAACTATTTCCATTAGTCTCAACCTAATATCTACTAAGGATATTGTTCCATGGTCAATTAATTGATTTTAGAAATTAAAGACATAAACAACAGAAAGGGGTAACTAGGCAAAATGGTTTACAAAGCAACCGTGAACTACAATATACACCTTGGTGAACCGAGGAGTTAATGTATGGTAGCCAATCTCCTTGAATGTTGTGCTCCATGTATCATAGTATACAAGTCAACAAGCTCGGTTACCTATGCATCGATAGCAACATATAGGGGACTCCTAAAATATACTCAATGGTACATGGGAGGGCATTATGTAGTAGTGTTGTCTATTGTGTAACCGTTCGATGAGAGCATTCCTCTATACTTTTCATGCTTGGAGTGTCGTCTGATATACTCAAAGGTACGTAGAGAATGATCCTATACACTTACGTACGTGGAACGAGATTTCACCCCCGGGATGCAACACTAGAAAACAACAAAAACTCCTACTTTTAATGATGTCAGAACATGTTTCTAACCTAGAACTCTAGATTTTTACATTAATGTTCCAAATTCTCCTTAGGTTAATTGAGGTAAATTTTAAAGTTGATCTTGAGTAATGTTTCGGTTTGAAGGCTTAAAAATCGATGTCACCTGACCACACCTACATTGCAACTAATATGAAAAATGGTTCTTTTCATTTTGATGAAGGCTATGTAGCATAGATAACAAGTTCACACATTGACACAACAACCAAGTATGCAACAAACAAAGCTTCCTAACTAGATCTTTCACTTTCACTATTCCAATGCACCTACCAAAAGTTAAATGAATTTCAATTCACTAAAATGCACCTACATGATTTTTTCACTTTTTATTTTCATTGAATTAGAATGAACTTTTAATCTTTCAACACTAAGCAATGTAATATATGCTCAACGATAATCCCAAAAATGATTTTTCAATGCAATGCAATCTAATGCAATTTCAAAAAGTAAACTTTGATATGAAATATAAGCAAATGCAAATACCATTTCTTTTATGGTTTTAGAAAGAAATAATAATGCTTTAACCAACAACAAATTAGTATTCCTTCCACACATAAAAGCAACAAACAATAAATTAAATTGACCCAAAGAACTAAAGACTCAACCAAAGTTCATTTTCACTAGTTCAAACAATGGGATGGAATTTTGCAAACCAATACGAAATCAACAAAAATAATGGAAAATTATATGCACAAAGAGCAGGAGGACACTTCAGAGATCAAGACACACTAGAAATTTCTGGTAGAAACCTTAAAGAGGTACAAGCGCGACCGTACTGGGTAAAATTAGCACTGACAGCATGACTGTTTCTGGAGAAAACAGAGTGGCTGATAAAGACTTAGGAAAATGAAAATAAACTCAAAGAGAGATCAAACCTTAACACTCTAAAGAATTGATTACTTAGAATGTGGACCCATAATGAACCTAAGTTACAGATCACTAGGAGGTCGGCCAAACTAGTCCAAAAGACCAAACTTAAAAGGAGGTTTGAAGGGTTATAATCTCCCTAGTGGACTCACCATTTTGTTGTGTAGGCAATCCTTTCTGTGGGTGGAAATGGTCCCTGTAGTCCTATGGGGGGATCTAGTTACAAACGAAGACAAATATATGTAATATTTCCTAGTTTATACCAGAAAACACAAAGCAGGATAAATGACATACCTCACTCTGATGTTAACATCCATTAGTGTCTTCCTTGATTCTTTAATTTCCAAGATCAATCTCCTCTTCACCGTTATGGATGAATACCTGCAAGGAAGATCATGTGGAGACAAAAAACACATACATAGAAAAATTCATTCCAATATCAACCATGCAACAGATCAAGGAGTATTACACTAAATGAGAAATAATTGACACATTTATGGAAAGCAAACACATAATGTATTATTAATAGATGGTAAAGGGAGCATTACAACCACTTAAGCCTTGATGTTAGAAGCCTCCTTTAGGTGATTTTCCAAGTCCTAGCCCTAACCTTCAAGCACTCATTTCTCCTTAGCAAAATGGGTAGCAATTTGGCATAATTCAGCACTAGGAAGGAAACCAATGATTAGCCAACCATTAGTGGATAGTAGGGATCTCATTTATAGCACATGAGAGATATTTGAGGATCCATGAAATGAGGGATAATTTCCACATCTCAAGGGAAATATCCATGAAAGTAGGATCAAGGACCAGGAATTGGAGGTATCACTCCAATATTCATTCACCTGTAACTCGCTTGATGTTCTCAAGACTTCTAGCAAGAGAAGCTTCTCCTCCATTTTGGGAAAAAATTCCTAAATAGGACCAGTGCAGATTTTCCTAATAAAAGCCACACTAGCAGTGCTAGAAGAGTATGATGCAACAAGTGGTCGTTACAGGTCACTAGTTATGTAAAACAATTGGTCTTGAAAAACAAGGTTTTTGACAAGTTCTTCGGAATTCTTTCGAGTAAAGTCTTCTTCTTTTCTTCAGAGATTCTCCTCAACATGTTTCATGGTGAATACACTAACAACTTTCATCATTTGGTGACATTTATGACATTAACAACACAAATTTCAACACTTTAGGAGACGAGAAAAGGAGTGTGATAAAATACCGTATAACAGGAACACACAAGTGAAATGACATCACAAGCTAAGATGCAAAATAGTCCACAAATTAAAGTGATGTTTTAATCCAACAACACACATTCAATAAGATTCGTACAAATGCATACAAAGTAGTTCATAAGCAAATGTCTAAGTTAAATAACATACATTCCTAACACAAGAAGAGTAGTCCTACTATATTAACAACATATGCATGAAAGAGTGTTGGCTCTAGTTTTATTATTATAAATGAAATTCCATCCATACATACACCATTGATGACCAATAGCCCCAATAGTTGAACATTATAGTCAAGAACACCTGCTCCTCCAAATAAATATGCTCGCCCTATGTTATGGAGAAGCCAAATCTCTTCACAATTCTCCCCGTGCTTTTCTAAGCTTAAGGCTAGCCAAAATCTTGGATCCCAAAAGCCTATTACATGAGTTATGAGGTGCTATTTATAATAAGAGGGGGAGACTCTTCAACTCCCCTTTTGTGACCTTTGGAATACCCTCATGACGCTTCAACTTCGTCACTAGATGAAAAATTACATTACATTGTGGCTTTTAATATTCCAATATTGACACTTGGAATTTCACTTAAAATATAATTACAAATAATATTGCGTTTTCCACATGTACGCCTATAGACAAAATAGGGTAGAGATAACCTAACAACACACAACACTATGATTCTGGAGATTGGGGAAAGTCCAACTCATCAACCTCCACTTGCTTCTTCTCAGCCACATATTGGTGCCAAGCTTGGTACTCTACAATGGTGTCCCTAAACTACTTAACAATGTATTCTTGGAAGTGAATTGTAGCCTCCATGGAATTTAGATATATAATCTCGGAACTTGTATCCATCTTGTTCTGAAGCATGAGAAACATTATCTTGACCTTGACTGGGCCATCGATGAACCTATACATTTTGTGTGCATTTAGATACAAGTCTTCCTTGGTGGATTCTCATCTTAGCTGCTCCAAGTACTCATCAATCTATAGCCAGAAATGGCTCTTGGGTTTAGCATCAATGAGGGAATTGATTGATGGGATATGGTTATTTCTCACCAAGACATCCAAACTATTAGATTCGTATACCAATAGGTCTCACTTTTCATGATTGACTAGAGTAGTGCCAAATATGTTCATCATTTCCATGCTGCACAGGTTCCATATTTTGAAGAATTTCACTATGTACAGTTGCTTGACTCTTATCATAGCTTGTGATTGGCCAAACGGCTTAATCTTGGCCAAGTTCATATTTGAATTTACTTGTCTTAGAATAGAGAATAAAGGTCCATCCAAACAGTGCAATCTTGGCAGATGAGTAGTTAAGTAGAGGAGAAAAGGAGCCCAACTGCTTAATCTGGGCCCCTGGAAGAGATAAGGGTAGCCTTAGATAGGAGGTCAGCTAAAAGAAAAGAAGAGAATCAGGGTTTTCTAGTTCAAACGCACCCAATGAAAATGAAGAAAAATTGTTAGGTGTACTAGGCTGGGTAGGCAGTTTTGATGTTGTAGAAGTAGGTTTATGAGAAATTTGGTCCTTTGGAATGGGTTTCATCTCATAAATATCATAAGGTGCTATGGCAAGGTGGTTACAAAACAAATGGAGCATGACTAATTTCCCTCCTCATTTTTCCGAGAACACTTACTAACATCCCACCAAGGACAATGAGATCTGCTCATTGCCCTTAGTCCACTTCATTTCATGGAAAAAACTAAGTGAAACTGTGTTTTCACCTAGGAAAAACAAGCCACATTTCTTGTGTAAAATGATTTTATTCCATTATGCCAAGATCCCCAAACTTCATAACTTGGTATCCTTTCATTCCCCCATGCCTAAGTTTTTCACTCTATAAACTTAGCATTTATTCATACATATCCATCCCACATATTCATATTAACCTCCTAACTCTATTATATAGCTCCTATATAATGTTTCCCCACCCCTATTACATATAAAAATACCTAAAAATCCCCTAAAAAACTAATATCCTGAACCTCCGCAACATAGCCATATAGTAAAGATCTTCGGGAATTATAGGTTCACTTGGAACCTTATAATAACCCATTGCGCACATGTAAGTATTGGGTTTCATTTAACATTCGGTTATATGAATAACCAATCCGCCAAAGTCCAAAGTTAAAATACATTGAAAAACCCTACAAAAACATTAAAAAACGTCGAGATATTATGGTGGGTCCCCGTGCCGTGACCCCTGCTATTTCCCATTCGCCGTCGACCGTTGGATCCAGGCTCTCAGATCCAATGATGTGCAGCTGTATCGCAATGCCCCCAATGCCTGAAGTTTATGTTCCAGGAAAATGGCAGTTTTGCTGCCGTACAAGGGACACACGTCACCCACCCGGCTGTATCGCAACCCCCCCCACTCAATACTGCCGCTACCCAAAAAGCGGTGCAATAATACCACATACTGCCCTCACTTCCCACTGATGACGTCATCCTATGACGTCACATCCACGTTAGCTCCACGTCACTGCTTCCACCTCAGCACCAGGTCATCCACCACGTCACCTTCCGTACCCCACTACATAACAAAAAATCTACGTCATGATGACGTCATCACAAAAAAGCACCAAAAAGCCCATAAAGACAAATTTTGTCAAAAAAGCCCGTGAAAATGATTGTTTTCATCAATTGTTATTGCATTATTTTGTGGAACTTGTGCATGCATACTACAACGAAATCGCCACCAAACCTCCAGTCTGTCACCTTGACCACCATAGCCCAGCATCCCACTCTGCAAGTCATCACCCAACCAGCGAGTAACTCCAGTGCATTGTTAGAATAGGTATTTATCATAATCCTACTAAAAAACCCTATGAATTTCGATTTTTCTCTGTAGAATTGTCCGGGCAACCCAGAATCTTGTTAAAATTCACCATGTTGCCTGCAAATAAATACACCAGGACCACTCTCTTGACCATTTTTTCATCAAAAAACCTAAACATTGTGTACCTGTCTATACAATTCACCCAATGAGCCGATAAAAACAGGTATTCACCTGAGTCTTGCTTCCAAGCCCCCTTTTTTGACTTCCCTCTGCAAAATTGGCCACTAAAACTACTTATTTGCCTATTTTTTACTAAAAAACCTACCAACTCCCTCTCCCTCTACAAATTTCTCCCATTAAGCTGAGCTCGAGATCACTTTGGTCTGTGATTGCCAAAGGAAAGGCCCTGAAACTATTTCTACCCATTCCTTGCTCAAAAAACCCTCCAAGCTTCATTTTCTGATACAAATTCTGCCCAGCAAGTCAAAATAACATGCTACAATCTGCAAATCCTCTGAAAAAAGCCCCAAGGCCGCTATTTTTCCCACTGTTGTTGTAAAGACCCACATTCCAAATAAAAAAACAAGAAAATTTATAATATGGAAGCCCCTGCTCCAGTGGCCCTCAATGTGGCCCCTCTTAATGCTCCACATAAAGAACTTGAATGGGTACCCCTAGCTAACAAGGATTTCTAGATTAATGACATAATGGGTAACAAATCTCATCTCCAGGCTTTCAGTGAGATCAGGAATAGCTACAGAAACAAGGCTGACATCTTTGGAATTTGGGAGTCCAATATGCCCATGTACTACCTCCCTTGTGTCAATGTTTTTCCTAACCTCATTCACCAATGCCATGCCAATTATGAGCCCACTGAAAGGGCAGTGATGTCTCCTTCTGGAACAGTTCTATTTTATATCACCCTTGAATCTATAAATGAGATGCTGCATTTTAGGCCAACTGGGCCATTGACTCCTCTTTCCTTCGGACTTTTGCTTGACCAAGGTGCCAAATTGCCAAAATATGTGCCAATGCGATTGTTTGCCCTGGAATACTTTAGACAATTTATCCAAGCAGATGTAATCCATTTCTGTGAGGCTAAGAAAAAGGCACAACTCAAAATAAGAAATCAACTGGGCCCTTTCAACTTCAATAAAAGGGAAGCCTAGCAAGAGGCTGATGATATTTTAAGGCACAGACTCAGGCTGAAACAAAGTTTCTATTGGGCACCATATGACCCCAATCATTTCATAAGTTATAGGAAAGTGAAAAATAAGTTGCCAGCATATGTTCATTGTAAAATCCCTGAAATCCAACAATATGCTAATCAACAAGAGTGGCTAGAGGGCACATTAGTTGAAGAGATAAGTGAAGAAGAGAAATTGGAAAAGGAAATGAAAGAGCTTGAAAAAACACTTGACCTGGACTCTTTTCGACAGGTACCCTTCAAGCTGCCCCAACACATTGGAGGTGATACATCTTTTGTTGAGAGCTCACAGCAAACATCCCAAAAGGCAAGTTCGATAGCAGCAAAGGGCAAGGAGGTGATGGATACATAACAATAAACAATGGAAGATCAGCCTACCACATCAAAAGAATAGGGTCAAGGGCAAGTTCCCCCAGCTCAAACCAAGGCACCAGAAGCCCCTGTACTACAGACTCCTCAAAACGAGGAAAAGAGAAAAAAGAGAGATAGAGAAGAGGATACCTCTGCTAGTGGACTAGCAAAACAGTCGGGAGATAAGAGGCAGAGATTGAATCCCTACTATGAGGAGGAATTTTTGGAAGATATCACAAGCAGTATGAGAGATGAGGAAAGGACTGAGCAACAAACTTCTCCATTACCTGACACATCAACTAGCTCATTCCAGCAAGAGCTAGAGAGGCAACATAGCATGGAAGTTTCATCCACTAGGCCTAAAAGCAAGCAAAGCTCAGATATCAAGAAAAAATTCATTGAAATAAAAGTAAAAAATGATCCAGTAAGGATGCAATTTTATAATCATCTAATGAGGACAGCACCCACCAATCAACAAAGGCTAATGATTGCTTATGATATTCAGGAAAAGAAAATGATCCTTAGTCATTTCAAGCCCAAGACACAGCAACCACAGTCAGCTGCTGGTTATATTAGAACCAATATAGAAGTTTTCTCTAAAGATATCCACCCAATTGACTAGATTGAATTACATAAGCAAACTGGGGAGATGGTGTACTCCACCTTAGCAGAAAAGGCATTGCTCGCTCACAAACTACAAAATTCATTACATAATACCTCTGTCCAATTAGAATTGGAAAAGGCTTCCTCATTAGCTAAGGACATCAAGATTAAGTCCTTAGAAGAAATTATCATCGAGCTCGGGCATAATCCTAAGGAGGCAAAGGGCATCAAAGCACTAATAAAGAAGAAGAAGGAGGACATTGCAGCCCTCAAAAAGCAATTAAAGCTCCCAATTACAATGCATCCACAAACTTCAGAAGTTGCACAACAAAAAGAAGAGGAGGACATGGTAAGTTTACTAATAAGGATGAATGAGAGATTAGCAGAAACAAAGCAGGCATTGGAGAAATCAATTAAAAAGAAGCAGGAAGAGTCGACCTCCCAGCCACCTAAAATAGCTCCAACAGGTACCACTGCTCCCCCCATAGTTACAATAGTAGTCCCTCCTACTATCCTAGCATCAAGAACAGGTACCTCAGCTTCAGCAGAAACAACAGGGCCAGATACCAGCATGGGCATGGAAGAATTGGTGAAAGCAGTAAAAGAGCTGGAGGTCCAAATGTCAGAGCTTAAAGAGGCAAAAGAAAAACTGGCCAAACTAAAGGTAAGTTATGACAAATCTAAGATAACAGTGGCAGAGAAAACCAGAGAGGTAAAGGCCCTGGGGAATAAGGTGAAATCATTGGAAAAAGATCTCACCTTGCATAAACCTCTAGCAGACATCAAAACAATTTTGTGGACCAAAATTGGCCAGTCTATCACTGACCAATGGAAATCAATTCAAATGATCCATGAACAAATATAATTGATAGAAAGGGCCTAAGTGGAAATTCAAAGGGCCAGGGCATCATTGGAAAACATGCCTGAGCAGGCCAATAGACTGATCCATTTTTTGAATACTCCTACCAGAGAACAGTTAGCAGCTTTGGAGATCAAGGATAGAACGGGCACCATTTTGATAGTGAAAAAGGTGCTAACTATGAGGGATTTTATACAGAATTTGGCTAGAAAGTGCCAAGAAATGTAGATGGAAATAAATTCCTTCATAGAGAAGTTTACAGTCTTGCAGCAGAAGGGTCTACCCAATTTATTAACCATCAATCAAATACTGTTAAGTCATAAAAAATATGCTCACAAAGTAAACACATATGTTGCCAATCAGATCAGAGCATCATCAAGCACTTCAAAAGACATAGGACCTCCCTCTGGACAGAGCTTATATGACAAATTGGAAAATATGTTCTATATTGAACATGAAATAAATCATCTTCTTGAAGTCCATCCCAACTTCTAGTGGAATATTGAAGCTGATGAAACACTAATAAAAATACAAAGACATCAGTTGCCAACAGACCAATGGTGGCAGATCATGCTGGAAGTTTTACCAAGGTAATTCTGATTTTTCTTTTTATCTACATTTGGTCAAATAAAAATACACATGGCAGATATAATAAAGATGAGAACAATAGAGGATGGAGGTCAAGCGAGGACTAGAACGCATTAAAGCGGAATCAAGCACAGATGAAGGGGCCGGGACAGCAACACAGGAACGCAAACTAAAGACACAGCTACCAGCCGACTTCCTGAGTTAAAAAATTCAAATATATCTTATCAGTTAAATCAGCTAGCACAACAACAATTACTCCTGCATTCATTTATACATTTATTTCCCTTGTCAGAGTAGGTGGAGGAAGTTATTGCTTGATATCTTATCCACATGATATTTTGTAACTCTCTTTTATATAAATACCTCCCCAAGAGATGTACTCGGCGTTGGTGATTTTCCTCTCTAGACTGCGTTGTAGCTCTGAGATTGTTTTTATACAAAGGTTTGTTGAAGTTCACTGTTGCTGGGCCGTCTGAATGTGGATTTGATGTTCTGGGCCCTGCTACAGAATTCTTGTGTCTTTCTATGGATCAATAAGTTGTTCTAAACTGTGTTTTGTGTTTTCCGTGTTTGAAAATTTCATATATGTTTCATAATATTAGTAACAAGGAAAAACAATAGCCCAGAACTTGTTTAAATACACTCTGTGTTCAATCTCTACTGTTATTTATGTTTTCTTCAGAATTAGTATAAACAGGAATTCTTAGATGCTCCTATTTCCAGTGATTCTTTCACTGAAAAAATTTCCAAGGAATTCTTTACTGCTCCTTGATAATATTCATGCACTTTCCCTCTGCCACCATGATGAATGATTCTTAACTGCCCTTCATCCACTGGCTTACATTCCATCAATTTCTAGATTTTAAAATTGTTCCAAAATTGATTATCTTGCTCTATAGTATTGCCCCTTATCAGAGAAAACACACTCAACAATTCATCCTCATAGACTCCATTTGCCCAATGGAATAAACTGTTTCAGACTTGCATCCCAGCTCTATTTAGAATCACCATCCAACAAACTTAAAACAAAACCCTGCACATCATAACTAGAATAAAATACTTCAAAAACAAAGCTAAACTATAAAGAGAGAGCCCTCTCTGGCTTCATTTTGGCTAGAAGCTGCATCTAAAAGATTGGTTAGTGGTTACCTCAGTCGTATTCCCTTTTCTCACAAGTTTTGGGGAACAACCTGAGTGATAACACAAACTACTGTACAACCACACATATGAGGCATGTGTGCTATCGACATTCGAACCTTTGCTTTCTCCAACTCTGTCTATGGCTTCATATTCTTCACTACATCAAGTAGGGCGCCTTTGTACCACATTGTCCACTCTTGTAAATGGGTGATGGAAGCATGTATCTTTTTAAGAGTTTGAAAAAGCTCTTTGATTCATTGCTATAGACCATGAAAACAAAAAAAATTCTTATGCATGGTGACAAATCCGTCATAGAACTTCTGCATGGTTTCTCCTTGTGATGATACTTTAGAAAGTATCATTTTCCTCATCTCCCCCAATCTGGAAACTACGTTCCACATTATTTCTCAATGTTCTTCTGCCTCTTGCCTAGTAGTCTGTAAGTTCTTTACACATTTTTCATTCTTAGTCATTAGATACTTAACATTTGAGCTTGTTTCTCTTGCATAGGCCAAGCTGGCTTCGAAAATGGAAGTTGGATGCTTCTTGGTGTCTGAAACTATGACCACTTCCTTAATGAATTTAGGTGCTACGTGATCATATAGGAAGTGCTTCTCTCGTGCTTGTAAAATCCTCTTTTGGAACTCATCAAGTGATAGATTTTACACATCCATGATCAGATCATCATCAAAGAGAAAAAAATTTGCTTGCTCACTCAGGATGGATCTTCTACTATAGGTGGTGGAGACTGAGGAACTACCTATGGTGCTCTCTGCATGAGATCAACATCTTCATTTTGTGGCTCCCATTCCAAATTCATGTATGTCACTTTAATCAATTGCTCAATCTACTGAGCAAGCTCTTGATCTTGCATCTTCTCACCTTTCTCCTTTGATGCTAGTTGTTCTGTTTCTTCAACCTATATTAACATTCTTTAATATGTCATCATGCCTTTCCTTTGTTCTTCTTCCTACTTCTTCTTCTCTTCTCAGTATCTCCTCCTCAAATCTTGTTCTTCCTTCAGCTTCTTCTCTATCTCTTGCAAATTTAGTTATGGTTCCTACAACCTCTACTTTTATCTCTTCCTTCTCTCTACTCTCCTAATTTTTTTCTCCCTCTTTTCTTCCACTTCCAAAGCTACCTTCTTGAGGATAGGATCTGCCTTGATTTTTCTTCTTTTCTCTCCCTCTTGATTGTCAGCAATATTCATCTTTCCCTTTTATTGCACTGGATTGCTACCTTCTACTGTTGTTGTTGTTTCTTCCGGAGCTACTGCTAATTTTAGATCAATCTTCCAAGTTATTGCTATACTGACTGGCTCATTGAGTCTGGATTCATTTTAGTAGTACCTCCAAGAGTACTCCTCTTTCGAATGAAATCTCGCGTTGATCCACAAAAAGTAAACTCGTGTACAATGATCCTTACGAATACTGTGGGGATCATACAAATTAAAATCCTTGGTGACGAGCTCAAATTTCAGTATGTCCTTAGCCTTGACATCTAAATATTTCAAGCTCTTAATCTTGTATAATCTAATTTGTAAAGGAAGAGCGGGCCATGGAACTTTCTTCTTCTTATGGAACTTTCTTCTTCTTATGCAGTCCCATTGAAAACCTTATAGCGAGGTAGTATGAAACTTGTTACATGATCTGTTTGTTAGTGGCATACTTTGGTAACACATGCAAAGGCTTCTCTCTACCAAACATTCTGAGGGAGGTGCCACCTGGTGAGGCATACCAATTTGCAATGTCTACTATCACCTCCAATGCTTCTCTGGACATGCAAGGTGGATCTTGATCAAATATAGGCTTGTATAACAGGATGATAAAGTGATCAGTTAGCCTTGCCATCATTCCTCAATAACTGCAATCAGAAAGAAATTTGTAATAGATGTTCACAACTGTCTCTTAGGGTGTCCATGTCCAGTTCATGCGGACTGCTAATGTGTACAAACTGCATCCAGTAGGTATGGGGACATACAAAATGTTTCTTGCTCATATTGGGCGGATTCCTAGCCTTAGCTACATGAGAAATTCAACTGTTAAGCCAATAGATCTGACTATTTGAATGGTCTTCCATCATTCATCGACTAGTCCAATAAGACTTCCCACCTTTTAGAAAAGGTTTCTTTGCTTACTTGACAATATATTGTGCAGGAAAAGATGATAAAGAACTAGTAAACCTTCCTGAGGGAGTTTATCTTGTAAACGTGGGTGGGTGTGTGTCTAAACTTCGATGATTCTTTCATCGAGTACTTGGTAGTGTCTTTGGTGTTCACATCGATATGGGTGGCATAGAAGAGTGAGTCCATGTAGTTCATCTACTGAGGAAAGTGATACATTTGCTGAAATTATTCTTCCCTAAAGGTAGTAATCTTCTCGTTGGCACTACTAACTGTCATAGTCTATTCATCTATATGCGAGACAATCCAACTGATGATGCCCACACATGGGATAGTGTGATGACGACATGCAACCTTGTATAACCCTAACTGCTAGATACTAACATATACATGTTGCTCTTCCATATTTTCCTCAAATTATTTTTCAAAAGTGTCTTTGATCTATTTCCATGTTATATTTTTTCCCTTCTCAATAAACAACTGAGTATCTACATATACTAGAAAATCAACTAATATTTGCGCAACTGCTTCCCCAGTACTACTCTTGATGGTTTCCTTTAATGAAACTCTCTTAGATTCCATGTTAATTGTGACTGTTGGAGAGATGCTCCACAAATATTATCCCTGTGGGACAAAGAGGACACTCAAGGCAATCAAATATAAATTTAAAATCAAGACAACTTCAAGTAGCAAGCCAGGCTCTTGATGGGAAGGATTGTGAAATTTTTCCTGACAAGGATGACTGACTGACAATGGGAACTACACACTACATAATCCCAATAGTTAAGGTGGAATCCTGATGACTGGAACTGCGCAATGAGTAGTTCATCCCAGGCCAAGGCATGAGAGAGACTGCACATTGCACAGTCTTAATGGCCAAGTTGGGAGACTGACTCTTGGAACTACATAGCACACAGTTGGAGCTAGCCTAGGCTATGCTTTGTGCAATTTCAAACGCTAAGCTAGGAGATTGAGCCTCCAAATTGCGTAGTGCAAGTTCTGCGAGATGAGATCCAGGCAAGGGGAACTGAGATCTGCCAAAGGGATTGTGAAAAACAAGTAGATCTGAAATATGGTGTGAATTTGAGTGAAGATCTAAGTGGATATGAATGCATGTGAATCAAGTTCATCAATTGATTAAACGAAAGGAAAATGAAGTGTGTGAGGGGATTCATCGCAACGACGACTGTTGGTGCAAAAACAGGAAAACTCATGCGACACTTGTGAAAGGAAATATATAACTTGAAACAACATTTCTACAAGTTAAAACAATAGAAACCATGTAGAGAAACAAGTGAAACAACACTCACACAAGCCAAATAAAAATAAGTGACAGAAAAAGTGACAAAAGATGAAAAAATAAAAACTCACTTGGAAAAGTGACGACGATAGTACCGAAGGCTCCTTCATCTACTCGGGAATGCTATAGATATAATATTAAATTTGAAAATGAGCTCTAGCAGTGTCAATTAAAGAGATTTGGGAAAATTATGGTTTATGACACGCATGCCTGAAATCAAGGAAAAATCAACACTTATTGGAAGTTTATAAAAATATTGCAAGTGCTTCCTTCGGGATACTAAAAATAGATCCCCAATTTTTAGGGATGTTTTTTTCTTTTTGTTTTTTTCCTTGCGAAATGTTTCAGGCACATTGCTAGGAAAGACAACATACTTCTAGGAATTGGGCAACTTTCTAGCTCAGTGCACTGTGTAGTTTCTAAGCTCAATGAGGGTTGCACAATTTATGGGCTTAGTGTTGGGCTGCCCCCTCATGAATCTACATTTTATGAGCTTAAGGCTCACTGGCAGCCAAGACTGCACAATTCCTAATAGCAAGGCTAGTTGCTCTCAAGAATTGCATAGTTTCTTGCATAAGCCAAGAATTATTGTGAGAACAAGTGAGGATATCAAGTTGTGATTTTGAAAATCAACAAAGTAAGAAAACACAAGCCAAATTGAAAAGATAATTCTCAGTCAAATCACGAATACCTAGGGCAGTGCGAGATGAGTTTTTGTGGTTAAAAAGGAAGGCTCCAAAATCGAAGCTTTGGAAACATTTTAGAGGATGGTTGTAGCCACTACAACATTGGTGACACATTGGTATAACTATAGCTCTTTGTATGGACCTTGTCTCATGAAAAGAAAGCCTAACCATTCCAGAAGTATTGGTCAGTTCTTCAATTATCATAGCTTCTTCACTTGGCTTTAGTTAAAAATGTACCACCCACCATTCACTTTGTGGACAACACACATACCAAGCCATGTCAAACTGAGTTGTTTCAATTTGGGATGAGGGGTATATAAATTCACAAGCAACATAGATTGTTAGAGTTTAAGTTCCATCTCTAGTGTTGCTTCACTGCCAGTAGACCTGGACAGTACCCTAACAGAGTCACTTCAAGAACACAAGTATTTCTCCACTGCCAATGATCCTGGATAGTACCCTAATGGAGTTACTTCCTTCACCTCTGTGTGCAGGAAGCCTTTCTCTTCTTTCACAATTTTTTTATTTTTCTTTCTTTTCGTTTTTTTAATTTTCGAAGAACTGTGCATAGGCACTTATTTATTTCATGGGGCAGAAGAGGGATCCCAACTTATTGAGAGAAGACGAGGTTGTTCCTTCAAAGAATGATATTTATATATACCTTTGAAATACTTGTTAAGGTTTTTACCTTCTCCTTACTCTAATTGACTTACGTGACAAGGGTTAACTGAAAATAAAATACCAATTAGAGTAGGTGGTACTAGTTAAGAGTGCAAGCATCATGATTTCATCATGGCTATATCCAAAAGGAAAATATTTTCCATCAGGGTATCATTGACTTAGAATAAATGCAAGATTTACATAAAGAGAGGGAATAGGCATATAACCAAGTGTTGATAGCAGTGCAAGTTCCTCTTGAACTTCACCTTTTTTTCTAAAAACCCAGACACAGTTTCATGAGGAACTAACCTAAAAGTGAAAAAGAAAACAAGCAAAGGAAATAAGCGGGAAAAGAAAAACAAACTAAAGAAAATTAAGAAACAAACAAGAAAAGAAAATATACTCCTACTCCTAACTTAAGCAGAGCATAGGCCAACTCACGTGAAGTGATACTTCCAATGCAACCATCATCGCATTGGTTGGCCCATGTAGGCGATGATATGAATGTCAAGAAATATATACAAGTAAACCAACAAGCAAGAAAGATAAAAAATGAAAACTAGATCATTGGAAGCTTTAATGTACTCGTAGAAAAGTAACAATGAAAGGAACTCTGCAGATGTACCATTGTATTCTAACACATTGCGAATAGATGACAAGCATGTACACACTTCCAAACTTGAAAAATGAGCAAACATGAAGAAAGAATAAAACTTTTGTTTTGCAACACTTCTTGTTATGTATGACTCCTCCAACAATTGAGCGATAGGATTGTGTGATATAGATGGAGGATGCGAAAATGGTATGATAAATTTATTTTCAATGTAAGCAACAAAGTGATGAGCAGCTTGGGGAGATTCAACAGACTTCTTTTCGGAAGTGGAACTGAACTCAAGCGTACAAGAACCTAACATAACATCATCTTGGGCTTAAGTGCCTCGACAACTTGGGGAGATTCCAATTCATCAGTATGATGGATCATCAAAGACTAGTGGCTTAGAAATATCAATAATGGAAAAATCAGAATCATGATCGAATGAATGAATGAAAATATCACAACAACCATGATTAGAATGTTCAAGATCATGAATTGAGGCATCCTCATGATCTAATGAATCATAAAGAAGGGATGATGAAAATTGCGAAATTTCACTCTCTACGTTTCTGGAATGGTAAGATGAGATATTGGGAGGATTTGGAAAGATAGATTTGTCCTCTCCATGTTCAATTAAAAAATTGGCATTCTGCGTGCTCTCTGAATGATTGAAAGTAGAAACATATGAAAATAAATTTTCACAAGATGGAATAGAAATAACAGAATTGTGGAAGATTTTAGGATAAAGCAAATGAGGTGCTGATAGAATGGGATCATCCTTCACAATGAGCTCTTGTTCAGACTCCCACACATACTCATAAAAAACGATATCGTAGGTTGGTTTTTCAAAACCATCTCCATCCAGAACCTGGTCCTCATGAACATCACAAGAGAGATCTAAGACAGATGAACACAACACACCAAAACTTAGAGGATCAGAGGGACAAAAGGATAGAGGATGGGGAGATAACACTTCAATACAGTCGTCAATGTTACAGTCCAAATCAACATAGAAATTTAAAGAAGGTGGGGTAGGAAGAGATGGTGAGAAATCAACAGGTGGACTCCCAACTTCTCCCACCTCAAACTGCTGAGCTAGATTTTTTTGATTAGAAGGGGATGGAGGGTCACATAAGACAACAACTTTATTAGTTTGAGATTTAGGAGCTCTAACACCGAGGTATGTTGGTAGAGGTTCAAAGGATTCTAGCTCATGTGGATTTTCAGAAACGTGAACAAGATATTGAAATATTTCATCGAAGAATTCCCAGTTAGCTTCATCTTTAGGTAATTTAAAATAGTAACGAACAAAACGATCATGAAAATATTGAAGATATTTGTGAGGTTATTTTCGCAATTTTAAAATTTTGCTATTAACGACTTTACGGTCATAAATAATTAAAGCACAACATGAATCACTAAAAAATTGTTTGAAAGATTGTATAGAGGTTGTGGAAAATGTGTAACACCATTTCTCTACGTTCTCTTTGAATGTGAGAGAAAGAAATCCATAGGAAACATCCACAAACTAGATGTCATGCATGTCATAGGAACCCAAAAAAGAAAATGCATGCCTTATGATGAGCACCATTGTTGTAGCAAGAATGCTGCAACTCTTGGGGCTAACAACTTTACTTTATCAACCTGAGGTTCATACAAACTTGGAGGTGATAGTCTTGTATACACAAGCAGATGCGATGGGTCCACTCTTTATCACTACTAAGCTGGCGATAGACCACTATGGTTTCTCAAACCAACCTTATATTGATTCAAAAGAAGCTTGATTACCAATGAGGAAAAGGGAAATTTTCACTAACTGAAATCTTTTCTACTGTAGTAAGGAAAGACTAAAATCAAATGCTTAAACAAACCACTTATCTAACTAATTGCTAAGTGGATTTGCTTCAAAATAATGCTAAGTTAAAATGTATGTAATCCTACTATCCTAGACATGCAATCTGAAATAACCAAATACTATATTGTTGTGCATGTAAATGAACATAATAACTCTTTTTTCCTTTTTTTCCTTTTTGTGTGAAAAATATGAATGCTAAATCCTCTTGGTGATGTGGTATGTAGGTTAGAGATGGTAGTGAAAGGTCATATAGCTTGGTAGGCAAGTAAGGGTCCTCTCCTGTCTTCCTGGATCCTTTTTCACAATTTGGCCTCAAAACATGCCACTACAGGTCATCCTAGAGGATGTCCTAATGCTCCTATAGTATCCCCTGTATTCCTACAAGATTCGGCCAAGAGAAATAGGAGTGAATGGGAAGGTGGTGTAGGGCTTAGGTAAGGTTAATGGTGGGAGAAATAAGGAAAGGGAGTGACTAATATTTCTTCAAATGATCCGAATTGGATCCTAAACACTCTCTAAGTTTTCATAAACTCGTTTAAATTATCCCAAACAGATTCAAGTCTTAGAAAGATAAAGCTACCAGAAGGAATCGTCGTGATAGTTGCAATTGTGATTAGCACGAAGCAGCAAGGACCCTTGATCGAGTGCATAGACCATTGGCCCATGGTAATGCGCATTGCCAAAAATTGGAAAAACCATAGGCTAATTCAAGAAATGGGGGTGGTTTATAATATGCGATTAGCGCTAAAGTCCTAATCGCATATTGCAGGGCATCCCACTCAGTGAAGGAAAGCCTCGAAGTGCTCAGACCTGAAATGGCTACGTAGTGCGGAAAAGTAACCAAATCAATTCCATGGATTCCACAAAACTAGTAGGATATCAGAAGGCCTCAAGGCGGTAAGCCGTTTTGGCCGAGTCCCGCCCGATGCCACACATAGAGTGACACGCGTCCAGTGGAAGAGAGAGAAAACTGCTCACATCAGATAGGTAAACGTCATGCTAGTTACCTGCCCGATATGAATGATGACCGTAGGATCTCGGGGGGCCCAGATCAATAGCGAAGGCACGTCCCGATAAATGACTGGATTTGACAGGTGGTAAAGCAAGATTACATGGGATTTGAAGTCCAACGTGGATGATGAGTTGGCAGAAGATTCGTATTTCATAGGAAATCTTGTAGCAAATCGAAATAACAATCGTTCAAATAATTTCAAGAGAATCAACACTCAGTTCATTATGAAACAGGTGGCCACCTCCCTGTGAAGCGTTACAAAGTGATGATGACGCAGAACAGGGGATTTCAAATAGACAGAGGAAGGAAAACTAGAATGCCAAGAAGTGGAAACGAACCAACATAAAGTAGACTGGATTTAAAGCCACAAGCTGACAGAGACAGAGGAAGCAGAAAAAGCAAGAAAGAGAGTTAGTTAAGAGCAGAGAGAAGAAGCCGAGCTGACCTATGGGCAGCATCAAGCCAGATAGAGCCAGAGAGAGTGAGAGAGTCTATGCACTCTAGGGAAAGCTTGAGAGGTTCAAACGAGCTCCTCGGCATAGGCCTGTCATGTATGAGTTTCAGATTGGGATCATACTACTATGACCAGTAGAGGTCAAGTATGAGTAAGGAGAGTTTATGTACTCAAATCCTACTGATTCATATCTGTTGAGTGAGACTCAAATTGAGCTCAATGTTGTAAACAAAATCTACTTTGAAAACATACTAGAGAGGCCACCACTAAAGGTTGGACCAGGAGACGTAGCCCAAGAGTATTGGGTGAACTCCTTATTAAACTTGTTGTGTTTACATGTTTGCCTGTTATGTTTTCTCTAAACTGCTTCATTGTCTATGTATTTCACAATATTATTGATCCATTGCATAAAATAACATAGGCTTATCCATGCACATGAGCTAGTAATACCTTTAATTCTTTGTCTTGGATAAATTCCAGATCAAGTGGTATCAGAGCTTAAGTTTACTAAGGATAGACAAGCTTGTGTTGGATTTCGTTGTTGATTGCTAACTAGATCAAAGATTAAATTAGGAGAAGGAGAGCTGGTTGAAACTAACCCTGAAATTGGAATAGTCTATCCTAAGAGGAAAATGTCAGAAGAAATTGCCTTGGAATGAGACCCTCAGTTCATGGATACTTTCATGACCATGACAGCAATGGTAGAGGAAATGTATAGAGAATTTAAGAAAGGTAGAGAGGAGGATTCATCAAAATCCCAACAAGATAAAGGAACAGAAGAATCTTTCCTCCATGACCACTCTAAAGGCAAAGGGAAAGAAGTAAAACTTCCCACACATCCTAGTAGCCCTGAAAATAAAAGGAAGACATCTTTGATTAAATTAGATGTTAAATTTGATTTACCAATATATGATGGAGAGTTGAATGCAGAGAAGTTGGATAATTGTATTAGATAGATTGATGTTTATTGTAGAGTACAGAGCATTGATTCAGACAGTAGTAAGATTCAGTTGGCCAGCCTATGCCTTGGAGGCATTGCCTTGGTATGGTGGGAATGCCGAACACAGGCTGACATGAAGAAGCATGGTAAGAATTTTTCTGTCTGGAGTGAATTTGTTTCTGCAATTAAAAAGAAATTCTATCCACTAGCCTATATGTAGCAAGCCATGATGAGTTGGCAAGCTCTTCAACAATTGAAAGGGAAAAGTGTACAAAGTTACACTCAAGAATTTAGGAAAAGATCTTTGATTCTAGGAATTTATTTAGACTCACCTAAAACTTTGCTAAAGTATATAGGTGGTCTACATAGCTTCTTAAGACACACAATTCTCATGTTTAATCCCACTAGCATAGATGAGGTATCTGTTCGAGATACACATCTAGAGGCCAGAGGCAAGAATGTGAACCCAGAAGTTGGGGGATCACCAAAACCCATTGTAAGAAAGAATAAGGAGAAAAGAAAATAGAAATGGAAAGGGAGGAAGGCCAATACTATACAAAAGATCAAATGTTCATGTACTCACTGTAAAACGATGGGCATCATGATGAACATTGTTGGATCCTTCATCTAGAGCTGAGACGCAAGAAGTTTGAGGGAAAGAAGAAGAAGACTTCTGCAGCTATTCAAAAGGATTTGGGGCCAGACTCAAGAGATGAAACAACAATTGTAGCCATAGGTATAAAAGGTAAAAATTCTGAAGCATCTACTAGTAATTCTACACAATCTACTGATAATGAAGAAAATGAGAGGAAAAGGCATGAGCTTTTTCATATTAGAGTTGTTTCCAAGCATTAAAAGATTGATACTTTGTTTGATAGTGGCTCACAAGTAAATTTAATTTCTGAAGCAATTGTAAGGAAGTTGGGATTACTAACCACACCTCACAAAAATCCATACCCATTAGGTTGGTTATGTGATAAATCACAACTACAAGTGACTAGACAATGTAAACTTAGGTTTACTTTTGGGTCAACATTTGTAGATGAGGTTGAGTTAGATATAGTTCCTTTGGATATATGTGGAATTGTTTTAGGAAGTCCTTACTTGTATGATAGAAAGCTATTTTCTATAGAGCTGAAAACAAGTATCAAATCATTAAAGATGGAATCAATATATTGTAAGAGCTCACAAACTCAAGAATAATTCTACTCTCATAAACTCAAAGTAGATGAAAAGAATTGTAAATTCATGTAAACAATTTTTACAAATGGTTTTAAAGGAAAAGAAACCTAATAAAACCAATGTATTTGAGGGTTGTAATGCTAAACAACAAGTTGATTTAGAAGAAGTTGTTTCAGAATATGATATACTATTTCAAGAACCTAAAGGTCTGCCATCCAAAAAGGAGATAGTACATGATATTAATTTGTAGCAAGATGCTCCATTTCCTAACACCGAAATGTAGAGGTTGTCTGCTTTAGAGAATACAGAAATCAAGAAGCAGGTACAAGAGATACTCGAGAAGGGGTTCATCAGACCTAGCACATCACCATGTGGGTATCCAATTGCCTTGGTGAGAAAGAAAGATGGCTCATGGAGAATGTGCATTGATTACGGAGCACTGAATAAGATAACGATAAAAATTCGTTATCCCCTTCCTCACATAGATGATATATCGGATCAATTAAAGGAAGTTGTTTATTTCTCCAAGTTGGACTTGCATAGTGGCTATCATTAGGTCAGAGTTGCAAAGCAAGATGCATGGAAGACTTCTTTCAAAACAAGGTAGGGATTGTATGAGTGGTTGGTTATGCCTTTTAGATTAACCAATGCTCTTGCTACTTTCATGAGAATAATGAATGATGTACTCAGAACTTTTCTTGATGAATTTTTCATTGTATATTTGGATGACATTCTTATATTTAGTAAAACATGGGAAGAACATTTAAAGCATGTCAAGCAAACTCTAGATGTTTTGAAGAAAGAGAATCTTTATGTTAAGCTCTCAAAATGTGAATTTGGCCAAACATATTTGAATTAATCTGGGTCATATTGTAGAGGGTGGTGAATTGAAGATAGATCCCTCTAAGGTTGCAGTCATTGTAAACTGGCCTAAACCCAAATCTGCTACAGAAGTTAGAAGCTTCTTAAGAGCAGCACAGTATTGGAGAAAGTTTATTTATAACTTTTCCTTAATTTCAGCTCCCTTACATGCTTTAATAAGATTGGAAAAGGTGTTTTAGTGGGGAGGAAAACAACAGAAAGCCTTTGACACCTTGAAAGAAAAGATTAGCACAACACCAGTATTAGCACTGCCTGGTCTTCAAAGACCATTTGAGATTGAAACGGGTTCCAGTGACTATGCCATAGGAGCAGTGTTGATGCAACATGGTAAACCCATATGTTATCATTCTGAGACATTTAATTCTACAGTAGTTAACTATCCCACGTATGATAAAGAATTGTATGCATTAGTACAAAGTGTGAAAAAGCGGAAACATTATTTAATGGGCAAAGAGATAGTTATACACACTGATCATCAACCACTTCAATATTTTCATTCACAAACTAAGTTGCAACAATCAAGACACTATAGGTGGATGGGTTTTCTATACAGTTTCATCTTGTCATCAAATATAAAAAGGGCATACACAATAAAGTTGTATATATATTGTCCATACCAATCATAAATGCATCCACTATACTTAAGCATAATTCAGTATTGCATGAAAGCTACATTGAACAGTATGCTCAAGATATAGATTTTAAAGATGTATATGCAACTTTAAGTCATGACAAACAAGTTGAAGAATTGGATTATCATGTTAAGGACGAAATCTTGTATCATTTGGGATAGTTATGCATCCTCAAACAAAAAGAGTAAAGATAATTCAAGAGGCACACACTTCTCTAATATCAGGTCACTTTGGTGTAAGTAAAAACAGTTGCATAGCTGCAAAGATTTTGATATTGGCCAAAAATGAATGAGATAGTTTCTAGATATGTAAGAGGGTGTACCATGTGTGCTAAAAACAAGCCCAACAATAGAAAAATAGGCTTGTACACTCCACTACCAGTTCCTTCTCATCCTTGGGAAAGTGTTTCCATGGACTTTGTTGGAGGATTGCCTAAATCTAGAAAAGGTCATGACTATTTATATGTTGTTGTAGATAGGTTCAACAAAATGTGTATCTTAATAACTTGTAACAAACAAATTACCATTGAACAAACTGTAAAGTTGTTCTTTCAGCATGTACAGGTTCATTTTGGATATTCCACTTCCATTATATCTGATCAAGATACTCGATTTGTTGGGAAATTTTGGTCATGTCTATGGGAATTGATGGACACCAGACTAAAGAAGAGCACAACGTTTCATCCGCAAACAGATGACCAAACAGAAGTGGTCAATAGGACAATGATCCAGTTGCTCAGAGGCTATTACAACAAGCATCCCAAGCTTTGGGATGAACATTTATGTTATGTGCAACATGCTTACAATCGAGCTAAACATTCTTCTACACAAAGATCTCCTTTTGAGACCTGTTTTGGTTTCACACCAAGGTCTCCCTTGGATTTTGTCTTTGGTAAAGACATAGTGGTTGATGGACACAGTGATGTGGACAAGGCAACCAAGTTTATTGAACAAATCCAAGAGATTCACCAAGCAGTACAGGAATAACTAGAAAAGAGCCAAGCCAAGTACAAGGCAAGGCATGGCAAGCATTAGATGGAGCATAGTTTCCAAGTTGGTGATCAAGTCTGGCTAAATATCAGCAAAGACAGAATGCAAGGTGAATGTAAGAAGCTGAAGCCAATAGGGTATGGACCTTTTAAGATACTCGAGAAAATTGGTGAGAATTCTTTTTGCATTGATTTACCAACTTTCATGCACATCTACTCAGTTGTTACTGCAGGTAGCTTGAGACTATTTGAACCTTCATTGATTGAAGATCTCGAAGAGCATAGTTAGTTTCCTTCTATTAATGATCTGTTACCTAAATATCTTAATGAATTACAAGAAGATACAGTTCTGGACAGGAAGGTGAGAAGTACGTGCAAAGGGGATGTTGAGTACCTAAGGATTAGACTCAAAGGTTCAAAGCCAAGTAGCGCGAAATGGATAGAAATTGGGCAAGCAAGGAATGAGTACCCTCACTTGATTGATGCTTGAAAATAAAATTTTGGTGGTCCAAAAGATTTTTAAGTGGGAAGGCTATGATCCAAATTGGATCCTAAACACTCTCTAAGTTTTCATAAACTCATTCAAATTATGTAAAACAAATTCAAGTCTTAGAAAGATCAAGCTATCAAAAGGAATCCTCGTGACAGTTGCAATTGTGATTAGCGTAGAGCAACGAGGACCCTTGGTCGAGCGCACAGATCGTTGGCCCATTGTAACGCGCGCTAACACAAATTGGCAAAACCAGAGGCTAATTCAAGAAATGGGGGTGGTTTCTGATATGCGATTAGCGCTAAAGCACTAATCGTGTATCACAGGGCATCCCCCTCAGTGAAGGAAAGCCCCTAAGTGCCCGGACCCGAAATGGCTATGTAATGTAGAAAAGTAACAACTTTGGTTCCGTGGAATCCACAAAACCGGCAGGATATTAGAAGGCCTCGAGACGATAAGTCATTTTTGCCAAGTCCCACCTGATGCCACACAATGAGTGACATACATCCGTCGGAAGAGAGAGAAAACCACTCACATCGGATGGGTAAACGTCATGCTATTTACCCGCTCGATATGAACGATGACCATAGGATCTGGGGGACCTAGATCAACAGCGGAGGCACGTCCCGATAAATTACTGGAACTGACAGGTGGTAAATCAAGATTACATCAAATTTGAACTCCGACGTGGAAAATGAGTTGGAAGAAGATTCATATTTCGTGGGCAATCTTGGAGAAAATGGAAATAATGACCATTCAAACAATTTCAAGAGAATTGACACTCTGTTTGTTATGAAACAGGTGGCCACCTCCTTGTGAATAGCTACACAATGATGATGATGCAGAACAGGGGAGTTCAAATGGACAGAGGAAGGAAAACCAGATTGTCAGGAAGCGGAAATGAACTGACAGAAAGTAGACTAGCTTTAAAGCCATGAGCTGACAGAGACAGAGCAAGAAGAAAAAGTAGGAAAGAGAGTTAGTTAAGAGCAGAGAGAAGAAGCCGAGCTGAACTGAGGGTAGCATCGAGCCAGACAGAGCTAGAGAAAGTCAGAGAGTCTATGCACTCTAGAGAAAGCTTGAGTGGTTCAAGCGAGCTCCTCAACATAGGCCTATCATGTATGAGCACAGTAGTATCAGCACAATCTGAAAGGAGAGTCTGTGTACTCAAATCCTACTTATTCATATCTGTTAAGTGAGACTCAAATTGAGCTCACTATTGTAAAGAAACTCTACTTTGAAAACATAATAGAGAGGCCACCACTGAAGGCTTGATCAGGAGACGTAGCCTAGGAGTATTAGGTGAACTCCTTATTAAACTTGTTGTGTTTACATGTTTGCTTGTTATGTTTTCTCTAAACTGATTCATTGTCTGTGTATTTCGCAATCTTATTGATCTATTGCATAAAATAACATAGGCACATCCATGCACATGAGTTTGTAATACCTTTAATTCTTTGTCCTGGATAAATTCTAGAGTCAGAGCTCAAAATAGAGTTTGTAAGATGGTTGGATTTGCTCAACAAACCTGGAAAATTGTTCTTATGGAAGGATGAATTGTTTGAGGTACTTAGTGGAAAAAGTGATGATCATGGATGGATGAGGTTAGGATGGGGTTTCTGGTCATGAGATCTCCTTGCACTATTGGAACTCCTACACTACATCAATCACTATATTTTCCATGAATTATGTTAAATAAGAAATATTTTCAATCAACTAAAGAAAATAGAATGTTATTATCTAGTTGCCTAGCTCATGCATGGAAATACTTGTAGAATAATGTGAAACACTATGAGATCTAATACGAGGGTGAAGATATCAGAGATGAAAATTGAATCCTATTCTTGAAAAGTAAAAAGATGTTGGCTTAAGTAGCAGAAAACCATAAATTTCATGAGAAATCTGAATTATGTCTTTTTGGGGCTGATAGGAGTTCTTTCCTCAAACCATGGTGCCTGAAGGGAGGAGTGAGGCGAAGTCCACCTACGAACAAATTTTTTGTATTCCTTTATCTTTCTGAGCTAATGCTAAAGTAAGGCACAAATGGAAGAAAAGTAATCCAAATTCACAACTACATGCAATGAAATAATGCTAAAACCAATTCAACCATTAATCTATGAAATCAACTAAGCATACAAGTACAAGAAGAGGAGCCTTAGCTTCTAGGGTTGGGCCCTAACCTAAGAGCTTCAGCCCTCTAAGTCAACTTAGTGCTTGATCAAGAAAATGCTCATGCTCATTATCGTATCAACAAAATTACATAACAATGTCTTCCACAAGTCTGGAACTTGAAAATGCTTAGTTATCTTACATAAAAAATCTAAATCCTAATGAGGCTCTAGGCCTTCTTATTTATAAAACTGAAGTCTCCTATGACTTCCTTAAATATAGGGAGGCTTGGCTACCAAACTCAATGTGAACTGGCTCTTAACTGTCACTAGCTCGACTGCCTTCTGATCTTCATGACTCAGTTGCTTGCAACTTTGAGCTAGTGTGACTTGATGGAGGGATATTCGAATGAGTGAGGATTAAATGAGGATGATCTATCTCCTACAATCTCTCCTCCTTTTCTCGTTTGAGTTTCTACCCTTAATTAGCCAAAATTGACATGATTTCTTCTCAAAAACCTACAATCAATGCACATTAGACCATTAGACATAACATCTTACTTTTATTGATATCATTAAGAAAAATATGATTAAAATATGTAAGGAATTATGAGAAGATATATTTTTAATAAGGTGTATTAATGTCCATATAATTACCCAATGGTGAGGCTCATCATCACCCCCTACTAAAATTATTGCTCATCCTCTGAGCAACTCAATCTATATCCATGTCCTTCACTGCTCCAATGGCCTCCCTGACATCTCATGCTTCAGTTGTAGTTTCTTCTTCCTGTGAATAAAATCTTTCCTTCCTCTCTACCTCTTCCCACTACTTTATTTCTTCCTCTTCTTTCCTTCCTTCCAATATTCCTAAGAGTAGTGGTGCACTGAGTTTCAATCCAATCCAATTAACTTTAAGTCTTTGTAGAGCTTGCGTGTACATGGGTGTTATGTTTAGTCCCTCTCTCATTCTCTGAGGGTAATAGTATTCTCTGATTTTCAGGTTGTAGGGAAAGGTGTTCGATCTACTTTAGCAAGCTTGCATTTTGTCATCTCTAAAAAACCTAAAAATGTCTTCAAGGTGTGTGACTACTTTCTCTTGGGTAGCAAGGTACCTAGGTGGAAACTTACAATCGTTTGTAATCAGGTTATAGGTGGTTATGATCGCCATTGGGTTAGATTGCTCAGCTCTTATCATGAGAGGTTTTTTCTATTCTCTAGCCATTACCTTCTTCATATCTACAACTCTTGCATCCTCATGATTCATCCATGATGCTAAGGCCATGAATTGCAAGTCCCCTAGTTTTGAATTTTGGTCCCACATATTCAAATCTATCAAGGTCAAGTTGTGTAGGTAAAAATCAAACAATTTTTCTCTATCTTCCAAGGTGCTTTGATCACAAATATCAATTGTCTATAGTCTTGGAAAGGCATAGGTCCTCTCTATGCCAAAGTATTAATTTGGAATTGTAGCAACTGTAGCTTAAGATACAAGGCATAAGACTTTGTTGGAATTCTGCACTGGATTCCCTCTAAGGATGAATTTTCCATAGCTGCCAACTAGCCTTCCCTTTATTGTATTGTTCCATTAGCCATGCATTCTCTGCTTCCAACTGAGCTTTGATCATTGCCTCTTTGTCCCTTATGCTGCTCATTTCTTTGTCGATCTCCTTCACTTTCTCCTCCATGTGGCCTACATCATCCACTACTTTAGATTTGGAAATTTGCATCCACCTGTGTGTTCTTGCCCTTCCTTTTTCAATTTCAAAGAATAAGGAGCTGGAAAATTTCTGTGGGATGACCCTACCCCCTTCAATGAACTTGTAGTAAGAGTCGAGGTTGGGTCAAGTACTAGGTTATCTCAGTTCTGGGTCCTCCTTCTTTGTTCCTTGCTGAGTGATACCTTCTTGGTCCATTTTTTGAGTTTCCTGTAGGTTTAGAAAACTTTCTTGTAGGCTTGCCTCTGCTTCCTATAGGTCCTTTTGTGTCTCTTGTAGGAGACTTTTTCCCTTTTATGAGGTAGACCTTGTAACATGCCTCCTAACATAAGTGATGGGAGATTTGGGAGAGGCTTGTCGTGATGATACTTCTCCTTGATTTTTCTCAGGAGGAGCTACCTTCTCTTGCTTCTTTGGTGAGTCTTCAATGACAATAGGAATTTTGGTGGGTATTTGAGGTCTTCCTTGCCTGATTCTTGTGTTCTTTATTTTCCTAAAGTACAATGGGGTTTGTATCTATCTCTTCCCTTTTGCTTGATAGGTGTACTTATGGCAGTAAGAGCAACCGCTACCTCCTTCTCAGTGGGTTCTCGAGATTCCCTTTATGATTCTACCCCCTCTTTTCCTTGAACTATAGACCTCTTTTCTTCTTTTTGTTTCATTTCCTCTTTTCTATTCTCCTCCTTATCCTTCTCTTTCTCTTCCTCTTCTTCCTCTAGTTCCTTACTCTGTTCATTTGTTTCTTCTTCATTTTCCTCCTCCTTTTCTTCTGCTTTTTCCACCTCTGTTTCCTCTTCATCCTCTCACTAGCAGTGGGGATTTTGTCATACTCAAGAGATTTTATTTCTTCCTCTGCCTGCATGTCTCTAAAAGTTTTCCATGTAATAGGGAGTCTTAGGTTTTGGAGATAATCTTCTAGGATAAGTTTGATTAACCCATGATGGGCTAGTTGTTGATGTTTTCCTTCCTACACTTTGATACTCATATCTATCATTGATTGAAGAAGAAAGTAGGGTATACTTAGTCTATTTTGAGGAGGTGTGTCTAGTCCAAATCTCAGCTCTTGGAGAATCCTGAAATGGTATCCATACACGACCTTGTATCTCCCTTCAGACGATATATATTTAATGAGGTGGTAGCTAATTTCATTCCAAGCGTATGGAAAGCTTCCTCTTCTGACCCCATTTTTGTCTTGCATTGCCTCCTCCCCTTATAAAAATAATTTCTTCTTTGCAATGGTGTTGTTACCCTTATCTTATTTTCTCTAAGGAAACCCTAAACGAAGTGTGGTGATTCTGCTTATGAATTCAAGGGTGATTTCTACTGATAGGCCTTTCACCACAACAACGACATGGGTCCTAGTGAGGGGTATGAGTGTGAGAGAAACGTATCTAGCCACCTCATCATCATACCACCTCATTCTTTCAAAGAAACCCATCCAATTGTGCCTTGTGAATATTTCTACTACAGGAGGGTGTTGATGAATTATTACTGTGATTGTGGGTTGCCTCTTGTTAAAACCCCCTCTCATCTTTCCCTTGGTAATTATGGAGGCTTCTATGGGTATATTTCCAGAATTCTAGTGGGTGAGAGATTTAAAATGATAACCCTGCAATATAATTCCCCTAGACTGCAACTTCCTTACCCAAATTGAGGATTTATTATTATTATTTTTAACTAGAAAATATGGGAAGGTATAGCTCCTACCTTCTAGTTACTGTCTGATGAGGTCAACCTTTGATATTTCCTCCCTAAATGCCCACTGATAATTCTATAGATGACTACTTTGTATCTTGTATGTCTTCCTGTAGGATCTTGTAGGTGCCTTTGCACTGCAAAATACTCACTATCTTTAATGTAGATGTTGCTTCAGGAGGCTAAGAGAAACCTTGTGTCAATGAATCCTCAAGATTGTGAATGCCTTATTTGCATGGAAATCAATGTTTTCTTTCCTCATATGGGTGATCACATGGGATGGTGTGTTGGGTCCCTAAGTACGAGCACCCACTTTTGGACCATTGGTCCTGCTATCACCCCATCATTCCTCCTTACCTCGTAATCATCTCCCACTTCGATCATCCTGAATTTAACCATTTTTTTCCTTAGCTCCTTTTTCCTCTGATTTGACTGCTACCACATGTGGAGTTTTCTAACTGTTTTCTCCTCATTGACTAGCTGAAGGTGCCAAAGTTATCTGGCCACCTTTGCTTATAATACCAACTCTTGCATAATCCTACATTTTTATCATATTGTGCTAACAAGATAGTATAAGAAATATGACATACCTATGGGTAAGATGCTTGATGATGCTGCTTGTTGGAGAATGATGTCCTTGTGCTATATATTTGCTTTATATTTTTGGTATTGACCTGTTTTGATGCTTGTTTTCATTGATGTGCAAGTACTGGAGAGCGTTGTTGATGATCCCACTGTTGTTGCTGAGCTTTGGAGGAGCTTCCTTGACATTGGGATCCCTATGCTGAAGATGACTGAAACCTTGTGAAACATCCTTTTATGGCATAGGCTACTCCAGAATTTCCTACAGGAAACATACAGGATGTCCTGTAGTTACCTGTCCCCTAAACTTTCATTATTGTTATACAAAAATATCGTCACCCTGATTATTTGCAGTCAGCATAGTTCTATCACCACCTATACCAGCCTCCTAAGCAAGTCTCAGACCTCAGCTCTTCAAAACAAGCTTTGGAAATGAGAGAAAGACATCAAAAAAGCAATGTAACTCTAGTTCTGCACATTCTCTCACTTTTGCCTGTGGGCCCGCACCTTTTGTTCAGAATACCTGCGTACTTATATGCTCTGTATGTAAAGAGGAGGGTGCGTACCCCTGTGAAAGTCAAAAGGCGCAATTTTTATCTTAAAAAACTCACTTTGGGTTAATTCTAGATGTTTCTAGAAGTAATTTTGACGTGGATTGTTCGCTCCAAAGTGGTTCATGCATCCCAAAGAGAAGGAGCTAATCCCTTGTTAGGAGAAGCTATCCCTTTGAAGGAGGATTCTATCCCTTTGAAGGAGGACCTAGTAACTGCCCTCCATTGCACTATAAATTAAGGCATTGCGTTAGTTGCTGGAGAGGTTAGAAGCTGAACATTTTTAAGGGTAAATGCTGATGGAATTGGGACTTCCTAGTTAAGCTTGAGAGGAGAGATCACATACCTTTTTGCTTCATTGGGAAGTGAGTGAAACTTGTCAAAGTAGAGGAGACTTCTTGTCGGACCCTGGGAGGAGCTTGTACAGCATCAAGGCACAGGTTGTAAAGTTCTTCTTTCATTTGAATTAATACAATCAGATTCATTTTCTCAACAAATTGTCTTATGTGGTTTGTTTCATAATCTCCTTGATCATTATGATGAATATGCTTTATGATATTGGCTTTTCAGGTGCTATTTAATTTGGTTTGCTTGTTTGTGTTTGCAGAATTACACTTCAAGGAAGCTCATTTGGAGTGAGGGAGCGAGGCTTCCCCAAACTTGCATTGGACCGAAGGTAGGCCTAAAACACTTGTTTGCCTTTGTTTTACTTGCATATTTAGAGAAAGATAATTTTTGATTGGCTTGTCACTAGATATCGTTAGATACTAGGGAGGTCGATCTTGTCCGCAACCTCGACTCATTCTGTGTGACAATCTGGGAAAATTTTTCCATCATTGTGTTCCTTTGTTGCTCGAGGGCTTCTTCGAGCAAGATTGATAGGATCACCTGCCCCCTCATCTTTCTTTTCATTCTCCATGGGAGGCTATCAGGATTTGTGAGGCTGGACTTGCAAAGGTTCAACCAATTCAATCCCTAACTCCTTATATGTTGACAACATTGGGGACATGCAAAGAAAAAAAAAGAAAAAATAGACTGTTGTGATGCGATTGATCCAGATTTAAACAAGAGCACAACAAATTACATATATAACCATACATACAGAGATGCAACATAAATAATACTTCATTTCATTGCTGTAAAATACTAAAATTGCTTATAAATAAAAATGGAAATAAACTAGCTAGGGCGATGGTAGCTTATCTCTGAGAAGAGATGTGGCAGCTACATGCCTTTGAACTATCTTACAATGGGGCTCAAATGCCTATTTATTGTTGAGAAATAATAGAAAACCATAAACATCCAAAAACCTAACCCTAGGAGATGAAGTGCCAAACTATGGGCCCCGTTTTGGGTAAATTGGTCTATCAACTTCGTGGTGTCCTTAATTTTGCATACGATCTCCGTTTGACACACACAATACCTTGCTAGAAAGATCTATCTAAGGACTACAACTTTGGGAAGAGGAAAATTGGTCGGTGGACCCATGTTGCTCCCAGCTTTTACGAAAAACATTGTTTAGGGCCTCAAAACCGCTCCGGAATTTCACGACCCGAAAACCTGCTAAAAATAGTAAATTGTTCTACAATTAAGGAAAATGGAAAACTGAAAGAGACATTTGTGGGGGTCCAAGTGGGATAGGCGAGTGGCCACTAACATCCACCTAGATCATTGAGTTACTCCTCGAGGTCTTGTGGCACCTAAGGAAGGTGAGTAAGGTCTTCAGTTGTCGACTTCATTTCCTTAAAGTTAGATAAGAGGTTGAGTCATATCATAGTGACCCTCATGTCATGTTTACCCCTTGAAAGCTAGTGAAAGTGGGTAAAGGTGGGAGGAGGCGTTTATAGAAGAGATTTTGCAATTTCCCATTATGTTATGTTATATAAACATTTTGACTAGATAAAATTAAAAGTAAAACTAGAAAGAAAATTTAAGTATAATTGTTGGAAACAATGTTAATACTGAGGTAGGAGGTTGATCTGTATTAAGTCTAATTTTAACGTTTATGCCAATTTATATTTATTCATTCAAACTTGGCATCCATTATATGTAAGCAACCATTAACAACCATAACAGGATGCATATCAACCAACATAAGCATACACATCATGATCAACAAACACATGAGACACAAACATTTTACATGGAAACCCTTTCAGGAAAAAACCACCAAAGATTATTTTTGTTATTGATGTAAAATAAGAGCACCTACTCTATTACATTAATCTATTTGTGAGCCACCACTCAGACGAAGAACCAAGTCCCTTTGATTGATTTCTACCAACCACTAGCAGGAAGCACGAATTTCCTCCATTTGTACACACCTGTCGAGCTTAACAGAAGCACCATGTTAAGAACCAATTTCAAAAATTTGTTGCAAGAACCAACTTGTAGCTCCTTGGATTTATGAAAGAACAAAATTTCATGAGGAACCAACCTCCAAGCCTTATCATACACCCACTAAAGATGGAAGCACTGACTTGTTGTGTGTTGTCTCTAACCCTCACTCAATAAGGAACTCAATCTTCTCTTTCAATGGCACCCACTCTGCCTAATATCAACTATGTTCTCTTCTCACTTTGCTCACTCTGAAGCAACCCACTACTCTCCTTAACAATAACCACTCATCGGAGCCCACACACCACTATTTTGTCTACTCCTCATCAACATACACCTAGTTCTTGGCCTTCTATTCCTTAGGCTCTCTCGACCTCTCACACCACAACACCACACTCCTCTCAGCCCTCTGTTCTCACATAATACATTTATATCTTAGGGTATTTCCTCTTCATAGGAACTCTGGGCCTCTCTCTACAGAAAAAGTCACTTGGTCTCACATAACGTTGCGTACACTGACACAGAGCTCTTCTCACAGCTCACTCATGAAAATGTTTCTTTCCCCCACATTGCTCAAGTATGCTCCTCTAGTTTGTTCCTCTCTTGTACACTGGTTGATGTTTCCTCTGCTTCCCATCACTCTGTCATTCACATTACCCAAGTGTGTACTCCTGCATGTCTCTCCATCCTATTGTTGCATCTGTCTTAGACAATGCTACCTCATTATCCGATGAGAATGGGCATTTGAGTTATCTCCATACTGAGAATTAATTTTGGGTCCTCCTGCACACTCTAATGAGGCACTCCATGCTTATTCATGGTTCATAGATTTGGACAGTACTTCAAGATGGCTTCTCTAGCCTTCATTTAATTCAATGAGGCATGCACGAGAAGATTATGGATGGATTTATTTCAACTCAAGACAAACCCGACGCTCTTCGCTATGAATCATGGTCCTCACTACCTTGTCTCGATGATTTATGTCTCTATCTCCTACCTTCAAAAGTTCCCATTGACTCTATCCACCAACTCCTCTCAGCGATCATGGTCCTTTTTTCTGACTCATCTATCTACCATACACCTCTGTTCTTCCATTTCAAATATTTTACACCATAGTGCAATTTCAGAGCCACAACTTATCATAACATTTCATTAAAATGATATTACAATATTACAATATTTTGATGCCTTTATCCCCTCTTATGATTATGCTTAGCCTATTTTCTACCATAGGACCACTGCCTATGACCGAGGGCATAATACTTAGGTGTTAAGGCGTTCAGGATCCTCCCAAGGGCCTTTCTCCTCTTGTTATTGCTCTCTCCTTTGGTTCTTTGGGATTTCACGACTAAACGACAACACATTAGAATCCTTCGTATCAAAAATTCTGTACAAATTACAATTACGGAGGAGTTTTTAAAGTTTACCTACGAAATACTTCCCACGTGGCATCACATAGAACTTAGGTGCTAATATCTTCTCTATGCCCTTAGGCTTCTTGGATCTCCATGACCAAGTTCCAAACAAAATCGAAGCTCCCACTCATCAAGTCTTTCACAAAAAAGTAATTATAAATGAGTTACAGAAACTCCAACCTCTGAAATTCTTCATAACACTTAGATGTTAAGCCTGCTTTGCACCCTTGGTAATTTTGGGTCCCCTTGACCAAGTGTCACTCAACATCAAAAGCTCCCTGTATCGCAATTTTTTCAAAAAGGAATTAGAACATAGTTACGATGTCTCTGTCTTCTGAAATACTCCATATCACTTAGGTACTAAGCACTACTCTTCACTCCTAGTTCTTTTAGTCCCCAGTACAAAATGCCAATCAATATAATAAGCCTCCTCTTATCGTAACCTTTCTCAAATATGCATTTACATAGGAGTTATGAGGTCTCCTAATTTTGATATACGACCTTTGAGATCACGTCAAGCTGATGTTAGAATTTCCACATGAAATCTCCTTAGTGGTGACATATGTCACCAATACTTTCCCCATTAGGCCACCCAAAATGTTGAATTTGACTTCCACATGTCCAATGTACTGCCACATCATGCTAACATAATCTGCCTTGTTAGCTTCCCAACGCTAACCACATGCCGCTATGTGTCCCATTGGAGGAGAGAGAAAGGGTCCCTCAGTCCTTTGGTTTTGGAATGAAATCCTTTTTAATTCCTAATCTTCGCAACCTCAACACTTTTCAAGAATTTTAGAATTCCATTGAAACCTCTACTCCACAACCAATGACGATTACCAAGTGCCAACACTATCAGAATCTCCCTGTATCTGAACTTTCTCATGATTCAATTATTAAGAAGTTATGAGTTTCTGATATTCCGAGGTTCTAGCCTACTTTTATATTCAGCATTATGAGATTCTGATGTGCCTAACATTTCAAAAACAAGCTCTGATATTCAACCTACTCCTTTTGGGTCTCTTTTAAATAAACTTCTGAGGAAATAAACCACCAAGGTATGATATTATAGCCTTTCTGATATCAACTTCTGAGAATCAGCTCCAAAAACTCCAACCCTCCAAAATTCTAACCTTCTTAGGTCCCAATATGTGAGCTTGCTCCGATATTTCGACCTGCTTAGGAGTAACTTTGACAATCAATAACTTTTGATATTGATGGCCATTTATGGACTTCCACATACTGTTGGAAATCTCTTTCAGAGAACCTTCCAGTGGAGAAGGTGTGATGTATGATTTGAGCCCATTTTCTACCTAAACAATGACTCCAAACTCTTTGACATTCTTTCCACCTTGGCTCTTCTTCTTCTTCTTCTTCCTAGAACCTACTCTTCGGAGGCATTTTGCAAGATTCTGCATACCATTGGAGAGTTCTTTCAGCACACTAACCAATTGTGCCATCTCCAAGAGTATCTGACTTAATATCCCTAGGAAGAACCTCCTCAAAAGTCTGAGACTCCCAACCACCATAGTCATCACTTTATCGCTTCTCCAATAATCCTACTATTATGATCATTCTCTACTAGAGGCTACAGTAACTATGGGACTCTCCCTCAGCTTGAAACATTTGTTGCCATCACAACTAGCCTAGTGGACATAAAAACTAACATATGTTTCCATAAACCTTCATGCTAGTTTGCTTGAAATCAATGGAAACACTCCTACCAAGAGCTAGACAAAGCCAATCTTCCCAACACATCTTCGGGCATGAATTTTGACATCAATTCCAACACACTTGAAACCACTAGCCATCCAAACAATGAAAATTGTCCAACAATATCCCCCTTTTGGCATTGATGGCATCATCTCAACCTCATCATCACTTGATGGCCAATCCTCATGCTTCTCCCACACTTCTCTTAGCATGAGACATAAATGGATTTCTCTCCTCTGCATGGGCCATCAAAACTTCTCCAATAATTTTCTTCCCCTTTGTCATCAATGGTAAAGGGATATAAGATTCCTTTTTCTTCTCCATGTAATCATTGGATTTCAATAACCCAAGATCTAGCTGCTTCTCTATAAATTGTACATATGTGATATGCCCTTCCTGAACGTATACTACCTCTGATTTGAATTTCTCTATTTATGAATGCCTTAAGATGATGTTTAAGTACTCTCTCCACTAATGCATATTTTTGAACGAATTAAAAGGAATTGATAGCACCTAAACTACTCATGGTCTTGTTGCTACTACAAATACCAATCATTAGTGATGCATTGAGCTTTCTCTACACCACTGTTGTAGCTACCGAGACTACGCTTACTTCTCTTAAGCATCTCAACCACTTCTCCCCCTGAGATCATACCTCAAAACATGGACCATTGCTTAAACAATACTAATTTCACAAAGAAATAGATACAAATTGGATGTTGTACTAGGAAACCTCTTATAGCTCTTTATCATAAATAAATTCCCACTTGCACACAAAGGCTACTCCATATGAACCCAGACCATCAATTGTCATAGCGAAACTAATTGAACACTAAGGGACATGAAAGATTATACCAATTGTATTTCATGAACACAAGGCTGTTAGGCATAATCAAACACACAACTGAAATTAAATAATGGTATTTCAACCAACATGCAAACCTTTCATTTACACAACAATCTAACTTTCTAAGGTTGGAAATTATTGCTTGCTACTGCTATCAAATCAGCACCCCTTGATCCAATGCTCTTTGATCTCCTATAGTTGCTTCTTTACATTTGTGTGATTGATCCTATGGACCTGAATTAACTGTGGGCTTCCTGTCATTCCATACTTCTACTGCAGCCCATATTCTTCTTCCCGAAACATAATATATTCTTGTGTACTCTGCATGAACTCTTGATGGCTGTTGTTCTCCTCTCTCCTTCAATGCTAATAAATTTGAAATAAGCAATTACATTACTATAATCAGCATGACGACTTGACCATACCTTGACAAATCAGATTCACCTTTCTATCTTTTCCATCTAGCTTCCTCCATCTAACTTATTCGGCCTCCCTTGAGGCAATTATCCTCCTTTACTAAAGAAAAACAAAGGATTTACTCACCCTGAGAAGATCATCCTCCACCTTCTTCCATACCTTCAAAGGTCAATTCGAGATAGAGGAATTATCATCTAGCCTCTTATTTTCCCATGTTTTGACTTTTCCTTGGCTGCACATGGCAAGAGGGAAATTCTCCTTCAAGTCTTGTTTCTTAGCCCAAATCCTCTTTCCTCCCTTTTCATTTGTTTGTAAGAGAATGGAAATTGGGTTGTCACTTTGATTCTTCACTTGAGGCTTGTGCTAATTGCAGACGGAGACTATAGAGAACTATCTCGTTCCTTTACTCTACATGTCCTTTTGATGTAGAGTGTTGAAGATAAAATTGGCTTCATTTTCTCTTTTATCTCTATTCATCCTTAATGGATGACATGCTTCATTTTGTCGCATCATCTGGGGCACATGATTTGACTTCTCATGTCTACATCCTACTTCCTTGTGCCCAAAGCTGCCATAATTGTATCATTCAATTTGGCTTAAGAATGGGGAAAAGTAATTGCCATATCTACGAGCAATCTTGCCAAAACCTCTATCTCTCCAAACATGCCTTATCCTAGCCTCATTATGCATTCTTTGGTTGCTCCTACCCAACACATCTTATTTTCATGAATGGAATCTACAGTCCATGGCTTTATGTACAAAATTATGGCAAGAAAAGAAATACCCATAAAAAGGATTTTGATGACCGAAGTTACATTTTCTAGAAGGTTTTGTCCTTGAGGGGGAAATAACTTCTATTGGTTCTTTATGTACCATCTATAGTAGTCTATAATTATGCCTTGCATTTTTTCTTGTAGCTGCCTGGCTTTCTTCTATTGCTTCTTCTTATCCTTCCGCTGTTGTTATCCAACAACCTATTTTCCTTTGTTGTTATTGCAACCTCTAACTACCCTTACTTAGATAGTTAAACCTTCATTCATTTCCTTATTGGAGCTTGATTTGAAAATGGGGCACTTGGGCTTCTTGTCTAACTTACAAGAACCTCTCCCACTTGCAAAGCTTTAAATTTTCCCAAGTCTTTAAGACTAACCAATGCGAAATTAAGAAATGCTTGAAAATATAGGTATATGCTTATTTTTATTGTTGGGTATTTATGTGCTTTAAAATATGATGTGTATGCCGATATGTAAATACATACAATAAATACTAATGCAGTAAGAAACAAAACACACAGAATAACAATTTAATTTGGAGTTCACCCAAAACTCTTGGGCTACGTCTCCTTGAGCTCTAGTCAACTCAACTAGGATCACTGGGATTATGGTATAAGTCCTTTTTACAAGCTCTTGGCTCAGCTCCTACTGTTTTTCATAGAAACAATGGGTTCAGGCACCATGTTATCTCGTGGCTCTTGAAGCTCTCGGCTTTCTCGCTCTCAAGTCTCGCTCTAGCTCTTCGGATCTGGCTCTAACTCTTGGCTCTGGCTCTTGGCTCTAGCTCTGGATCTCTAGCTTTGGATTTTCCTCTAGCTCTTTGGCTCTAAATTCTTGGCCCTCTACAACTTTTAGCTCTTTGGATTTTCACTTGAACTTCAAGTGACCCCAAAGGCTCCCTTAGATGCTTTGCGCAGTAAATCTTCAGCTTTCTCTACTCTCTCGGCTCTCAGCTACTACTTTTAGCATTCAGCATGCTCTCCATTGAGCTCTTTGCCTTCTTTGAGGTGAGCTTCTGACTTTTTGGCTACTCGACTCTTGGTATGTTGTCGAGCCTTCCACGCTCTCGTGGCTCACTGGAGCTCAAACTCACAGGCTCTTTGTCCCTTCCTCATCTTCAGGAAACATCCCTTTCACAATCGCCCCAATCTCTGGCGGCTTTATGCCTCTGTTAGTACTGTGGCTATGGGATGTGACAGCATGAGCTCTTCGACTCTGCTGTGATCTCTCTGAAAGGAAAAACTTGCTTCTCCACTTGGATCTCTGGCCTTTTAAGGAATCCTCTGACTCTATGGCTTCCACTGTTGTTCCTCCATCACTTTGATCATGAGGAATCATTCTTTCCGTGGCTACCTCTTCGCGCTTCAAAACGCATCCCTATTGCAGAAATGCCCACCTGCACCGTGGCATAGGGAATGATGGCTGCTTTCCCATGGAAAATGAACTGGTGGCCTCCTTTCAAGCAAAAATCCACGAAATACTGTGTTTCACGCTTGAAATGGAAATACACAAGAAAAGAACTATCGAGCGTGAAATTCGGATGTGAAATTCCATTAAATCGCCCCTAAAATCCCTACCGGGTCCACCTTCCATCACATCTTGCAATCACTTCAACGGCATGGTCGATGGCCAAAAATCCATTAAACACAAAATACAAAGGAAAATATGAATTCTCAGATTTGAAATTTTATGAAATCGGGCTTTTAAACCCTATCGGGTCAGGTCCCGATTACAGTCGCAAGTCGCATCGTCCAGGGGCTTCCCTTTTGGTATCGTCGACGCTGATCTGCCAACATCGACGATCACAGTCGCAAGTTGCACAACTCGGGGGTCCTTCCCTTTTGGGATCACCAACAGCGATCCACCGATATCGGCAATCACAGTTGCACTATCACATCGACCATGGGCATTTGCCTTATGGGTGCATATGCCTGCCTCTGACCCAATCCGCCAATCTGATCATTAGAGATCATTGATCAGGGGTCCCTTCTGCCCAAGCTTAAGTCCTCCTTTTTGCCTTATGCGATGCGATTTCCTCAAACAGCCTTTTAGGCCATTTTTAATGGAATTTTCCCCTTTTTCAAAGGATAAAGGGAAACTTCATCATGTGATAACTTCTTCATCTGAAGTCCATTTTCTCCCATTTAAGTTGCATAGGATTCAGAATGAGTAGATCTCTGCAGTCAGACTATTTTTGAGAGCAACCTGGGACTTTCATTTTTCTCTGATTTACAAAGGATTTGTGCCATTTGGCATCTTTTACCTCTTGTATGCAGTCTTTTAGGCTTAGAGGTTTATCCAGGATCCATTTTTGGATTAGAGATTGATTCCTTTTTGAAACCCAAACTAACCTTGATGAGTGGGGATCTCTGCTTAATAAGCATCTCATCTAATACCTTCTTGCTCTCCTCAATATTTTGATAATGAGACAACTATTTATTTGAATTTTCTAAATCATGTCTCAATGATACTCCTTCAATGTGTAGTCTCTAATAGTAGGCTTCCTTCTCACTCAGTTGATTGGTTAACATGCCACTTAGCCTGCTAGCCTCTTCTTGTTGAGAATTAAGATTTATTATTGTTTTGCTCAACTTTTCATTCTCAAGCTCATAAATTTTCAATTTCTCCTCTTGCTTGAGATTTTCCTTTGATAGGTCCTTGATCTCCTTTATAGACGAGATCGTTTTCTTTCTAAAGTAGATACTTTCATTCAAATACTTCTCTTCACTATCATAGGTGCTAGAGTCACCAAAGAGATCTAAAACCATCTTTGTTTTCATCGAGTCTTCCACATGTCTAAGGGGTATCCCATATTCATCAATTCCATTGATACCACTATTCTCTTCGTGGGATATAATCTCTTTTTCTCTAGAGGATCCCTCATTTTCTATTTCTACTAAAGTGGTTATATCTTCATTACTACTACTAGATGCATGGTTATATCTATCTTAAAGTTATTCACATGAATCTATTTAATGAATAACCTATTTCTTTAGATTCATCACGAAGAAACATATTACCTTCAAAATAGCCTAGCCTCTCTTCTAATTTTTCATCATCATCTTGAGAGTGATAAGAAGCAACTTGAGCATTAAGAGGAACATCTTCAATATTCTCAGCATATCTTTTCTCAGATTCTTTATTCAACTTCTTCTTTCTCTTCTTCTCATCATTAGAAGCCTTTACAGATTCAGGTTCACTACTTTAGGATCATGGTTCTTCAACCTCCTCTTGAGATGTGTACCTTTCTCCTCCATATAGTTATTGCAAGGTCCAATATTACATTTGATGACTCACAATGCCTCACTCTATCAACATCTAGCTTAGATATCCCTTTCATGATGATTTCCTTGGCTTTTGTATTGAACTCATTCCTCTCTGAATACATCACAGACATCCAAATGTCATCATTGACTATCATCATGTAGGCCTCCATTCTAATCTTCCAAATCTCATAGTCTGATCCATTTAAAAATGGAACTCATTATGTTGTTAACCAAATTCGATTAGTCATTGTTTCCATTTTATCTACCTTCTAGCAATTAAGTTATTCCTGAAGGAACCATGCTCTAATACCAATTGTTGGAAACAATTTTTATTTCTGAGAAGTGGGATGAATCAATATTAAGGCTAATTCTAACTTTTATGACAATTTATATTAATTCATTCAAACTTGGAATCCACTATGTGTGAGAAACCATTAACAAACATAACCAAAACCATATCAACCAACACAACATACACATCATGAGAAGAAAACACATGAGACACTGAGGTTTTACGTGGAAACCTTTTTAGGAAAAAACCACCAAATTTTGATGTTGTTATTGATGTAAAATAAGAGCACCTACTCTAATACATCAATATTTTTGTGAGACACCACTCACATGAAGCACCAACTCCCTTTTATTACTTATTAGAACCCACTAGCAAGAAGCACCAACTCCCTCCATTTGTAGATACCCATCCAACTTACCAAAAGCACCATGTGAAGCACCAACTTAATGGATTTGTTGCAACAAACAACTTGTAGCTCCTTGGATATATGAAAGCACCAACTTGCAGGAGGAATGAACCCGCAAGCCTTCTTAGACATCCACTAGATATGGAAGCACCAACTTGTTGTATGCAGGTTCCAACCCACACTTAATAAGGAACTAAATGTTCTTTGTTGATGGCAACCACTCTACATGATATAACTATGTTCTTTGCTCACTCTACAACAACCCACTACTCTGATCAACAATAGTCACTTCTAACAATGCACACAACACTCGTTTCTTTGCTCTTCATCAACATACACTTAGTTTTCGGCCTTCTATTCCTTAGGCTCTCTCGACCTTTGACACCACAATATCATACTGCTCTCGAACCTTTGTTCTCATTTCATACATTCAGCTCTTAATGTCTTTCCTCTACAAAGGGGCTCTCATCCTCTCTCTAGAGAAAAAGCTCACATTGCCTCACACAACAGCACACACACTCACACAGAGCTCTCCTCAACTCTCACTCACGACAATGTTTATTTCCCCTACATTGTTCATTTTTTCTCCTTTGTTTTATTCCTTTGTTGCACACTAGTCAATGTTGCCTGTGATGCCCGTCACTCTGCCAGTGTGTACTCCTTCATGACTCTCCATCCTTTTATTGTTGCCAGTGTGTACTCCTTCATGACTCTCCATCCTTCTATTGTTGTCTTCGCCACTGTTGCCTCATTATCTAATGAGAATGGGCATCTGAGTGATATCCATATTGAGAATTATTTCTCGGTCAACATGCACACTCCAATGTGGCTCTCCATGCTTATTGATGGTTCACATAGTACTTTTAAATGGCCTCTCTATACTTCAGATAATTCAGTGAGGTGTGGACAGGAAGATCACGGATGGATTTCTTTCAACTCAAGATAGGCTCGATGCTCTACTCTGTGAATCAAGCTAAAGGAACCCATATTGATTCACCCTTAAATGGAAATATATACAGAGATGCAAAGCATTATGAATCAATTTTTTTTCTCCTTGCTTGGCACACCCATTGTCTGCTTAACACTCATTTCTCAAACACATTAAAAAGTGACTTCATTTAATATTAGACACTAATTTTATGTTTAAAGTTAAAATAATTTCGTGGTTATGTAATAAAGTTCCCTTTGCACCCTCTTCTTTGGCTCATACCCTCTTTTGCATAGACTCACAACTCTATGCAGTTGTTCTTTCCCACAACTAAATTTGTAAAAGTTAAAAAAAAAATGAAATGAAGTAAGAGATAAACACAATAGAAATACATGTCTTGTTTGCTTGACCCAACTTATGTAGAGGAGTTGCTCACAACACTCACCCACTTATTGACCACTTACAAATTAAACACTTTTTAAAATGAAAATCCCTCCACCATGGAAATTATGTAACATCAAGGCTCACTCAGGGAATGGAAAATCCAAAAAACACAAAATAACCAAGAGTCAATTTGGCCAGACAAAAGCTAATAAATAGTTTAGATTTCTACTTTAAAAAAATAAGAATTTGATATTTCTTAAAATAAGAGTACAACTTATTTTAAATATTGCATATTTTTAAGATTTTCTAAAGTAGGGTTAATCTCATTTTTCATTTTATGGATTTTTATTAATTTTCTTTGAAATATTAGATTTTTTCCGTTCAAATTATAATTTTTTTTATATTTAATAAAATATAATACCAAATAAATATAAAAAAATAATATTAAGTAAAAAAAATCTCATTAAATATTGAAGAATTAACTTATAATTTTTTTTTCTAAATTAAATTATAATAAAAAATTCCCAAAAAATATTGTTTTATTTTGAATCAAATTTTACTGGTCAATGTTTTGTCATTGCAAAACACCAGATCACTCGACAATAAAGAATTAGTATCAAAATGTACAACACTGTCGCAAAACACCAAAGCACTCAATGTTTTGTCATCGCAAAACACCAGAGCTCTCAACAATAAAGAATTAGGATCAAAATATACAATCTAATGGAGTTTGTTGCTATATAAAATGGAAAATGAATTAAGCCTACACAATTGCCTTCTCTAGAAAAAGCTTGATAAACAAGGTTTTCAATATGTAATAGCTATGCCTACCTAAATAAAAGATGAGGAGACATTCCTTGCTACAACTACTAATTCCCACATTTTATGGGCTTGATAAGGAGCATCATCACCTTCTAGTTCAACACCATTTTCTGGTATTATTTTTTCTACTTTCATTTTTATCTGTAATAACTTTCTGCATTAACATTTTTATTTCCCAATACACATTAATGGTAAGGAAGTATTAGTTATACCTTCTATGTCCCGCATGAGTCCTATAAGGAATGTTTTCCATGACATTTGAATGTGAGATGCAAACCACACATTTAAATGGTTAACATTTTAGCTCAAAGGATTTAGAGTAAATTAAATGGTGAGAGGTATGAAACTCTATAACAAAATTGATGTACCAAATGATTTTGAAAACCTAAACCTAAAGATCCCTGTCGCTGCTCAACCCATAAATTAGACCAATTTTATCATAAAAAATGTAAACAAATTTATTGAAAAATGCATTGATTTAGTTAAATGTTATTTGACATAGTAGAACTGAAACCTTAACCCCTTCTCTATATGTTTTAAACCTAATCTTTATTGAAACGGAAATAAATTAGTTCAAACTAGACTTAAAAAGAATATTTATATTTAAAAATGAAATCGTTGTTAGTATTCCTGTATGAAACAAAAGCTTAACCATACGCATAAAGTACTTTTCTTCAAATATGAAATAACGCCATGATTGCACTCCAAATCCAATCACCCATTTTAGGAAACAGAAACTAGTAGAGGCTGTCGTGAAGAGTTAGCAGTAGCAGCAAAACCATAAATATATTTTATTAAACATTATTGACTACATATATTATTTATTTAGTAGAGTACTGAGTGCGGCGTTTGGGCATTCACACATGGATACCATCATCAACCGTCAAGAGCGAACATGTTAAGGAGAGCTAGAGCATCTTCCCAACACATCTTCGGGCATGATTTTTGACATCAATTCCAACACACTTGAAACCACTAGCCATCCAAACAATGAAAATTGTCCAACAATATCCCCCTTTTGGCATTGATGGCAACATCTCAACCTCATCATCACTTGATGGCCAATCCTCATGCTTCTCTCACACTTCTCTTAGCATGAGACATAAATGGATTTCTCTCCTCTGCATGGGCCATCAAAACTTCTCCAATAATTTTCTTCCCCTTTGTCATCAATGGTAAAGGGATATAAGATTCCTTTTTCTTCTCCATGTAATCATTGGATTTCAATAACCCAAGATCTAGCTGCTTCTATATAAATTGTACATATGTGATATGCCCTCCCTGAACGTATACTACCTCTGATTTGAATTTATCTATTTATGAATGCCTTAGGATGATGGTTAAGTACTCTCTCCACTAATGCATATTTTTGATCGAATTAAAAGGAATTGATAGCACCTAAACTACTCATGGTCTTGTTGCTACTACAAATACCAATCATTAGTGATGCATTGAGCTTTCTCTACACCACTATTGTAGCTACCGAGACTGCGCTTACTTCTCTTAAGCATCTCAACCACTTCTGCCCCTGAGATCATACCTCAAAACATGGACCATTGCTTAAACAATATTAATTTCACAAAGAAATAGATACAAATTGGATGTTGTACTAGGAAACCTCTTATAGCTCCTTATCATAAATAAATTCCCACTTGCACACAAAGGCTACTCCATATGAACCCAGACCATCAATTGTCATAGCGAAACTAATTGAACACTAAGGGACATGAAAGATTATACCAATTGTATTTCATGAACACAAGGCTGTTAGGCATAATCAAACACACAACCGAAATTAAATAATGGTATTTCAACCAACATGCAAACCTTTCATTTACAGAACAATCTATCTTTTTGAGGTTGGAAATTGTTGCTTGCTACTGCTATCAAATCAACACCCCTTGATCCAATGCTCTTTGATATTCTATAGCTGCTTCTTTACATTTGTGTGATTGATCCTATGGACCTGAATTAACTGTGGGCTTCCTGTCATTCCATACTTCTACTGCAGCCCATATTCTTCTTCCCGAAACATAATATATTCTTGTGTACTCTGCATGAACTCTTGATGGCTGTTGTTCTCCTCTCTCCTTCAATGCTAATAAATTTGAAATAAGCAATTACATTACTATAATCAGCATGACGACTTGACCATACCTTGACAAATCAGATTCACCTTTCTATCTTTGCCATCTAGCTTCCTCCATCTAACTTATTCTGCCTCCCTTGAGGCCATTATCCTCCTTTACTAAAGACAAATAAAGGATTTACTCACCCTGAGAAGATCATCCTCCACCTTCTTCCATACCTTCAAAGGTCAGTTCGAGATAGAGGAATTATCATCTAGCCTCTTATTTTCTCATGTTTTGACTTTTCCTTAGATGCACATGGCAAGAGGGAAATTCTCCTTCAAGTCTTGTTTCTTAGCCCAAATCCTCTTTCCTCCTTTTTCATTTGTTTGTAAGAGAATGGAAATTGGGTTGTCACTTTGATTCTTCACTTGAGGCTTGTGCTAATTGCAGACGGAGACTATAGAGAACTATCTCCTTCCTTTACTCTACATGCACTTTTGATGTAGAGTGTTGAAGACAAAATTGGCTTCATTTTCTCTTTTATCTCTATTCATCCTTAATGGATGACATGCTTAATTTTGTCGCATCATCTGGGGCACATGATTTGACTTCTCATGTCTACATCCTACTTCCTTGTGCCCAAAGCTGCGATAATTGTATCATTCAATTTGGCTTAAGAATGGGGAAAAGTAATTGCCATATCTTCGAGCAATCTTGCCAAAACCTCTATCTCTCCAAAAATGCCTTATCCTAGCCTCATTATGCCTTCTTTGGTTGCTCCTACCCAACACATCTTATTTTCATGAATGGAATCTACAGTCCATGGCTTTATGTCCAAAATTATGGCAAGAAAAGCAATACCCATAAAAAGGATTTTGATGACTGAAGTTACATTTCTAGAAGGTTTTGTCCTTGAGGGGGAAATAACCTCTATTGGTTCTTTATGTACCATCTATAGTAGTCCAGAATTATGCCTTGCGTTTTTTCTTGTAGTTGCCTGGCTTTCTTCTATTGCTTCTTCTTATCCTTCCGTTGTTGTTATCCAACAACCTATTTTCCTTTGTTGTTACTGCAACCTCTAACTACCCTTACTTAGATAGTTAAACCTTCATTCATTTCCTTATTAGAGCTTGATTTGAAAATGGGGCACTTGGGCTTCTTGTCTAACTTACAAGAACCTCTCCCACTTGCAAAGCTTTAAATTTTCCCAAGTCTTTAAGACTAACCAATGCAAAATTAAGAAATGCTTGAAAATATAGGTATATGCTTATTTTTATTGTTGGCTATTTATGTGCTTTAAAATCTGATGTGTATGCTGATATGTAAATACTTACAATAAATACTAATGCAGCAAGAAACAAAACACACAGAACAACAATTTAATTTGGAGTTCACCCAAAACTCTTGGGCTACGTCTCCTTGAGCTCTAGTCAACTCAACTAGGATCTCTGGGATTATGGTATAAGTCATTTTTACAAGCTCTTGGCTCAGCTCCTACTGTTTTTCACAGAAACAATGGGTTCAGACACCATGTTATCCCATGGCTCTTGAAGCTCTCGGCTTTCTCGCTCTCGGGTCTCGCTCTAGCTCTTCGGCTCTGGCTCTAACGCTTGGCTCTGGCTCTTGGCTCTAGCTCTGGATCTCTAGCTTTGGATTGTCCTCTAGCTCTTTGGCTCTAACTTCTTGGCCCTCTACAACCATTAGCTCTTTGGCTTTTCACTTGAACTTCAAGTGACTCCAAAGGCTCCCTTAGATGCTTTGCGCAGTAAATCTTCAGCTTTCTCTACTCTCTTAGCTTTGAGCCACTACTTTTAGCATTCAGCATGCTCTCCATTGAGCTCTTTGCCTTCTTTGAGGTGAGCTTCCAATTTTTGGCTACTCAACTCTTGGTATGTTGTCGAGCCTTCCATGCTCTCGTGGCTCTCTGGAGTCCTCATCTTCAGGAAACATCCATTTCACAATCACCCCAATCTCTGGTAGCTTTATGCCTCCGTCAGTACTGTGGCTATGGGATGTGACAGCATGAGCTCTTCGACTCTGCTGTGATCTCTCTGAAAGGAAAAACTTGCTTCTCCGCTTGGATCTCTGGCCTTTTAAGGAATCCTCTGACTCTATGGCTTCCATTGTTGTTCCTCCATCCCTTTGATCATGAGGAATCATTCTTTCTGTGGCTACCTCTTCGCGCTTCAAAACGCATCCCTATTGCAGAAACGCCCACCTGCAGCGTGGCATAGGGAATGATGGCTGCTTTCCCATGGAAAATGAACTGGAGGCCTCCTTTCAAGCAAAAATGCACGAAATACTGTGTTTCAGGCTTGAAATGGAAATACACAGCAAAAGAACTATCGAGCGTGAAATTCGGACGCGAAATTCCATTAAATCGCCCCTAAAATCCCTACCGGGTCCACCTTCCATCACATCTTGCATTCACTTCAGCGGCATGGTCAATGGCCAAAAATCCATTAAACACAAAATACAAAGGAAAATATGAATTCTCAGTTTTGAAATTTTATGAAATCGGGCTTTTAAACCCTATCGGGTCAGGTCCCGATTACAGTCACAAGTCGCATGGTCCAGGGGCTTCCCTTTTGGTATCGCCGACGCTGATCTGCCAACATCGACGATCACAGTCGCAAGTTGCACAACTTGGGGCTCCTTCCCTTTTGGGATCACCAACAGCGATCCACCGATATCGGCGATCACAGTTGCACTATCACATCGACCATGGGCATTTGCCTTATGGGTGCATATGTCTGCCTCCGACTCAATCCACCAATCTGATCATCAGAGATCATTGATCAGGGGTCCCTTCTGCCCAAGCTTAAGTCCTCCTTTTTGCCTTATGCGATGTGATTTCCTCAAATAGCCTTTTAGGCCATTTTTAATGGAATTTTCCCCTTTTTCAAAGGATAAAGGGAAACTTCATCATGTGATAACTTCTTCATCTGAAGTCCATTTTCTCCCATTTAAGTTGCGTAGGATTCTGCATGAGCAGATCTCTGCAGTCAAACTATTTTTGAGAGAAACCTGCGACTTTCATTTTCCTCTGATTTACAAAGGATTTGTGCCATTTGGCATCTTTTACCTCTTGTATGCAGTCTTTTAGGCTTAGAGGTTTATCCAGGATCCATTTTTGGATTAGAGCTTGATTCCTTTTTGAAACTCAAACTAGCCTTGATGAGTGGGGATCTCTGCTTAACAAGCATCTCATCTAATACCTTCTTGCTCTCCTCAATATTTTGATAATGAGACAACTATTTATTTGAATTTTCTAAATCATGTCTCAATGATACTACTTCAATGTGTAGTCTCTAATAGTAGGCTTCCTTCTCACTCAGTTGATTGGTTAACATGCCACTTAGCCTGCTAGCCTCTTCTTGTTGAGAATTAAGATTTATTATTGTTTTGCTCAACTTTTCATTCTCAAGCTCATAAATTTTCAATTTCTCCTCTTGCTTGAGATTTTCCTTTGATAGGTCATTGATCTCCTTTATAGACGAGATCATTTTCTTTCTAAGGTAGATACTTTCATTCAGATACTTCTCTTCACTATCATAGGTGCTAGAGTCACCAAAGAGATCTAAAACCATCTTTGTTTTCATCGAGTCCTCCACATGTCTAAGGGGTATCCCATATTCATCAATTCCATTGATACCACTATTCTCTTCATGGGTTATAATCTCTTTTTCTTCAGAGGATCCCTCATTTTCTATTTCTACTAAAGTGGTTATATCTTCATTACTACTACTAGATGCATGGTTATATCTATCTTAAAGTGATTCACATGAATCTATTTAATGAATAACCTATTTCTTTAGATTCATCACGAAGAAACATATTACCTTCAAAATAGCCTAGCCTCTCTTCTGATTTTTCATCATCATCTTGAGAGTGATAAGAAGCAACTTGATCATTAAGAGGAACATCTTCAATCTTCTCAGCATATCTTTTCTCAGATTCTTTATTCAACTTCTTTCTCTTCTTCTCATCATTAGAAGCCTTTACAGATTCAGGTTCACTACTTTACGATCATGGTTCTTTAACCTCCTCTTGAGATGTGTACCTTTCTCCTCCATATAGATATTGCAATCAGTCCAATATTACATTTGATGACTCGCAATGCCTCACTCTATCAACATCTGGCTTAGATATCCCTTTCATGATGATTTCCTTGGCTTTTGTATTGAACTCATTCCTCTCTGAATACATCACAGACATCCAAATGTCATCATTGACTATCATCATGTAGGCCTCCATTCTAATCTTCCAAATCTCATAGTCCGATCCATTTAAAAATGGAACTCATTATGTTGTTAACCAAATTCGATTAGTCATTGTTTCCATTTTATCTACCTTCTAGCAATTAAGTTATTCCTAAAGGAACCATGCTCTAATACCAATTGTTGGAAACAATTTTTATTCTGAGAAGTGGGATGAATCAATATTAAGGCTAATTCTAACTTTTATAACAATTTATATTTATTCATTCAAACTTGGAATCCACTATATGTGACAAACCATTAACAACCATAACCAAAACCATATCAACCAACACAGCATACACATCATGAGAAGAAAACACATGAGACACTGAGGTTTTACGTGGAAACCCTTTTAGGAAAAAACCACCAAATCTTGATGTTGTTATTGATGTAAAATAAGAGCACCTACTCTATTACATCAATATTTTTGTGAGACACCACTCACATGAAGCACCAACTCCCTTTTATTATTTATTAGAACCCACTGGCAAGAAGCACCAACTCCCTCCATTTGTAGATACCCATCCAACTTACCAAAAGCACCATGTGAAGCACCAACTTAATGGATTTGTTGCAACAAACAACTTGTAGCTCCTTGGATTTATGAAAGCACCAACTTGCAGGAGGAATGAACCCCCAAGCCTTCTTAGACATCCACTAGATATGGAAGCACCAACTTGTTGTATGCATGTTCCAACCCACACTTAATAAGGAACTCAATGTTCTTTGTAGATGGCAACCACTCTGCATGATATCAACTATGTTCTTTGCTCACTCTACAACAACCCACTACTCTGATCAACAATAGTCACTCCTAACAATGCACACAACACTTGTTTCTTTGCTCTTCATCAACATACACTTAGTTTTTGCCCTTCTATTCCTTAGGCTCTCTCGACCTTTGACACCACAATACCATACTGCTCTCGAACCTCTGTTCTCATAGCATACATTCAGCTCTTAATGTCTTTCCTCTACAAAGGGGCTCTCATTCTCTCTCTAGAGAAAAAGCTCACATTGCCTCACACAACAACACACACACTGACACAGAGCTCTCCTCAACTCTCACTCACGAAAATGTTTCTTTCCCCTACATTGTTCATTTTTTCTCCTTTGTTTTATTCCTTTGTTGCACACTAGTATATGTTGCCTCTGATGCTCACTCTGCCATTCTTGCTACCCGTGTGTGTACTCCTTCATGGCTCTCCATCCTGCTATTGTTGTCTTAGCCACTGTTGCCTCATTATCTAGTGAGAATGGGCATCTGAGTGATATCCATACTGAGAATTATTTCTCGGTCAACATGCACACTCCAATGTGGCTCGCCATGCTTATTGATGGTTCACATAGTACTTTTAAATGGCCTCTCTACACTTTATATAATTCACTGAGGTGTGGACAGGAAGATCAGGGATGGATTTCTTTCAACTCAAGATAGGCTCGATGCTCTACTCTGTGAATCAAGCTAAACGAACCCATATTGATTCACCCTTAAATGGAAATATATACGGAGATGCAAAGCATTATGATTTTTTTTTTTTTCTCCTTGCTTGGCACACCCATTGTCTGCTTAACACTCATTTCTCAAACACATTAAAAAGTGACTTCATTTAATATTAGACACTAATTTTATGTTTAAAGTTAAAATAATTTCATGCTTATGTAATAAAGTTCCTTTTGCACCCTCTTCTTTGGCTCATACCCTCTTTTGCATAGACTCACAACTCTATGCAGTTGTTCTTTCCCACAACTAAATTTGTAAAAGTTAAAAAAAAAATTAAAAAAAAAAATAAACAAATAAATGAAATAAGAGATGAACGCAATAGAAATACATGTCTTGCTTCCTTGACCCAACTTAGTAGAGGAGTTGCTCACAACACACCCACTTATTGACCACTTACAAAATTAACCGCTTTTTTAAATGAAAATCCCTACACCATGGAAATTATGTAACATCAAGGCTCACTCACGGAATGGAAAATCCAAAAAACACAACATAACCAAGAGTCAATTTGGCCAGACAAAAGCTAATAAATAGTTTAGATTTCTACTTTAAAAAAATAAGAATTTGATATTTCTTAAAATAAGAGTACACATTATTTTAAATATTGCATATTTTTAAGATTTTCTAAAGTAAGGTATGGATTTTTATTAATTTTCTTTGAAATATTAGATTTTTTCAGTTCAAATTATAATTTTTTTTTTATATTTAATAAAATATAAATACTATATAAATATTAAAAAAAATAATATTAAGTAATAAAAAATCTCATTAATATTGAAAATTAACTTATAATATTTTTATTTTCTAAATTAAATTATAATAAAAAATTCCCAAAAAAATATTGTTTTATTTTGAATCAAATTTTACTGGTCAATGTTTTGTCATTGCAAAACACCAGATCACTCGACAATAAAGAATTAGTATTAAAATGTACAACACTGTCGCAAAACACCAAAGCACTCAATGTTTTGTCATCTCAAAACACCAGAGCACTCAACAATAAAGAATTAGGATCAAAATATACAATCTAATGGAGTTTGTTGCTATATAAAATGGAAAATGAATTAAGCCTACACAATTGCCTTCTCTAGAAAAAACTTGATAAACAAAGTTTTCAATATGTAATAGCTATGCCTACCTAAATAAAAGACGAGGAGACATTCTTTGCTACAACTACTAATTCCCACATTTTTATGGGCTTGATAAGGAGCATCATCACCTTCTACTTCAATATCATTTTCTCGTATTATTTTTTCTGCTTTCATTTTTCTCTGTAATAACTTTCTGCATTAACATTTTTATTTCCCAATACACATTAATGGTAAGGAGGTATTAGTTATACCTTCTATATCCCTCATGAGTCCTATAAGGAATGTTTTCCATAACATTTGAATGTGAGGTGCAAACCACACATTTAAATGGTTAGAATAAATTAAATGGTGAGAAGGGACTGTCACCGGTACGAAACTCTTCAACAAAATTGATGCACCAAATGATTTTAAAAACCTAAAGATCCCTGTCGCTGCTCAACCCATAAATTAGACCAATTTTATCATAAAAAAATCTAAACAAATTTATTGAAAAATGCATTGATTTAGTTAAATGTTATTAGACATAGTAGAACTGAAACCTTAACCCCTTCTCTATATGTTTTAAACCTAATCTTTATTGAAACGGAAATAAATTAGTTCAAACTAGACTTAAAAAGAATATTTATATTTAAAAATGAAATCGTTGTTAGTATTCCTGTATGAAACAAAAGCTTAACCATACGCATAAAGTACTTTTCTTCAAATATGAAATAACGCCATGATTGCACTCCAAATCCAATCACCCATTTTAGGAAACAGAAACTAGTAGAGGCTGTCGTGAAGAGTTAGCAGTAGCAGCAAAACCATAAATATATTTTATTAAACATTATTGACTACATATTATTTATTTGGAAGAGTACTGAGTGCGGCGTTTGGGCATTCACGCATGGATACCATCATCAACCGTCAAGAGCGAACATGTTAAGGAGAGCTAGAGCGTTACTGATCAGTTCTGACTCATTCTGCACGCGGACTTTCACCATCGCGCTAATCTTCCCCGCCGCCGCCTTCACATCCTCAAATCCGTTGAGGCAGGAGTCTTGGTCGGTGAGGGCGGCACTCATAAACGTCTGCATGTCGTTCATTTGAGGGTTCAAGTTGCAGCGCTCCATCTCCTTCAGAGATTTCTGCATCTCGTCAACGGTGTCATCGAAATTCTGAATACAATCGTTCAGCGCCGCTCTTTCTCTTTCACTCATCTCGGCGCCTCTGCCTTTCAGGCCTGCTGCCCAAACGGAAACCGTTCGGGCATTAACGAGGCTCACGTTCATGGCCGCCTTGACCAGATCGCAAAGCGTGGGCTTCTGAGATCCGGCGTATGGAGAAAGCGACGAAACACAGAGCTGCGGATACCGAGTGACCTGGCACGACGATCTGATAAATTTAGCGACGCTCGTATCGCTGTGCTGCGGATTCACGTCCTTCGCCGTAGCTGAAGCCATTATCGCAGAAACTATGATAACGAAAACAGTTGCAGGCCGTGAATCCATGGCGATATAATATAAAAAGAAAGAACAAGAAATGAAAAGCACCGAAGGCGAACGCAGGGACGGAAAAGCGTTGTAACTTGTAAGTGGGCACAAGCACATACTATTGACGCGCTTGCATCCCGATATATATAGCCGAGTTCGCGCCTCTAGATATTGTCAATTACCCATTCTAGGTCAGTGTCTCGCTGGACGGCCGATTCTCGAGGTCTGATTTGTTGCATGTAGTGGGATGTAATGCACGTAGTTTAAGAATGTAGTGGGATGTAATGCACGTAGTTTAAGAATGAAATAATGTTTTCTACCGAGATTTTGGGTAACACTCGGCCAATTTTTTTTTGGGGGAGATCTCCTGTTTTTAGATTTAAAATTTTTTATGGTGTTTAATCTATTTCTGTTTCTTTTATTATTATTAAAAGATAAGATTTAAATATTATTATTATTTTTTTATTAAAAGATAAGATTTAAATATTATTATTAATTTTTTGAAAAAAAAAAATCAATTTGTTTTTAGCCAATTTATTCAATATGTACATAATTTTAGCTGTGATAGCCAATTTACTCAATATGTATACAACTTTAGATGTGATGACGCAAGGTAAATATTCAGATGAAAATGTGAAACAAAAATTTAGGTTTTGGAGATTTTGTTGGAATTTGGTCTTCCCAAATTTTAATTTTTATTATTTTAAATGGGTTTTTGATTGTATATATGGGTTTAGCATTTTAAAACATCATTAGAGTATTTAAATTGAGTGTTGCACATGATTCATATTCCAGAGAAACATTTTTGTTGAAAGTAAAGTTTTTTTTGGGTGAGTTTTCTTTAATTGCAATATGTGAGGGATTCATTGAAATCACAAATTTGGCTAGTAAATTGTTTTCTAATTTATTTTCTGATCTAATTTGTCTAGAATCCGTGAGGGATTCATTGAAATCACAAGTTTGGCTAGTGAACTCTATGATATCTAAGTGCCCTAAGGTTTTATTAAGGGTGCTGAATCCTAGTTTTTAAGGGTGTTGAATCCATATAACACAAGTCAAAATTTCAAGGCAATTTTTTTCACTAGATCTAAAGAGAGATAAGCTAGAAACTCCAAAAAAATCACACTTAAATATCTGTAAAAATTAAAATAAAATATAATATTTTAAGGTGATGTATTTTAAAATAAAATTCTCTTTAAAGCTTTCATTTTTATATAATTCCTATAATAACAACATATTAAATTTTGGAAAATTATAATATATAAATAAAATTTTTGTAAATTACTCGTTAATATTGGATAGGATTTTGATGGTAAACACTTTTTATAAATATTATAGTAAATTTATTAATTTTTATAATTAGTAAAAAATGTGAAATTGTATTTTTATTTCTAGATCTAGATAGTCTCAATGGGAACTACAACGCATATGAAATGGATATCCTTTATTTTTTAGATTAAGGAGACTATAGTCACTACAAACTTATAAGAATAAATACACTATTAGTATACACTTTGCAAAAAAAACATTTAGCATATACAACATTCAATGTTATCATGGAAGATGGATTTTTTCTACAAGCTGTATAATGAGCTTTATCCTAGATTGAGAAGACTATGGTCAATACAACCTACTAAAAATATTAGTATACACTTTGCAAAAAAGCATTTAGGATATACAATATTCAATGCTATCATGGGAGATGGATATCTTCTACTAAAAATATTAGTATACACTTTGCAAAAAAGCATTTAGGATAACAACATTCAATGCTATCATGGGAGATGGATATCTTCTACGAGCTGTATAATGAGCTTTATCCTAGATTACAAAGACTATGGACAATACAACCTACTAAAAATAGATAGGCTATTAACATACACCTTTCAAAAGAGCATGTGGTATATACAACTTTCAATGCACATGCATATCCTTTGAAATTTGTAGGCTATTAACATACGGGAGTTCCTATTTCGTAGACTATTGCATATTAAATGCCCCCTGACATGGGGCCAATATAACACCATATAACACGGACGGTGATGAGAGAGAAAAACAACGCGTGGCGTGTTATATGGTGTTATATCGACCCCATGTCAGGGGGCATTTAATATGCAATAATCTACGAAATAGGAATCGCCATTAACATACAACGTTCAAAACATACACCTTTTAAAAGTGCATGTTGTATACACAACTTTCAATGCTATTATATTGCATGCATATCCTTTGTAGGCTATTAACGTACACGTTCAAAACATACACATTTCAAAAGAGCATGTCTTATACACAAAATTCAATGCTATTATGTGGCATGCATATCTCTTGACATTTGTGAAGATCGTTGAGCTTATTAATTGTTGTATCTACTACATTATGTCTTACAATGTGTATATTAATAACTTATCTATTTTTACAAAGTTATTTTTACAAGGTTGTATCTCCATAGTCACAACATAATTTGCATGATGATAGATTTTGTATTTTTCATTATCTTATATTATATTATTGTTTTTATTATTTTTACCAAGACTAAGAAGGCTCTTTACAACTTAGAGTGAGTAGATATTGTGAGGTAATTTTATGTTGATTTACCTATCTAAAACTTAAGTAAATATAGATTTGTCATACAAGGGAGAGTTGGTGTGCAAATCAAGGTTTGTACAAAAAGATATTGTTAAAAAAAATTATTTTTTATTATATATTAAAAAATTAAAGTATAGGATAGTAATGAAAATTTTAAATTAACATAAATTCATGTTAAAATTAAATTCATTATATTATAATAAAAATGAATCATTATATTATAATAAAAATTTAATTCATTATATTATAATAACTACTTATTAAATTATATTTTTTATCTTTATATATGTGATTCCTCCTAACAATTTAGGTTTAAAACAAATCCTCATAAACATATATAAGTTACTAGGATACACGTTGACGGAAACTATTTAGCATTTATAACTTTTAATAATATTATACCACATGGATATCCTTTGTGAGTTCTAGAAGCCAATCAACTTTACTAAATTACTGAGACTATGCCTACTACACTTTAGGTATCTTTATCTAAAAATAGATAGATTATCAATACGCACTTTGGAAAAGAATATTTAGTATATAGATGTGGCATGCATATCCTTTACCAAATGTAAAGTTTACTCAATTCCGTATTTTCTACACACTATATTTTAAGCTCCCTATTAATAGATTATATATTTTTATAAGGTTGTATTCTACAAAGCCATAACATAGTGTATGATGAGAAAATTTTATGAGTAGTTTTTAGTTGTGAATTTTTGGGGCTTTTTGGGAAACTTTTTTCTGGTATTAATTATGTTTTAATGGTTTTTGGCTTTATATATGAATTTATCACCCTTAAAAACTTGGGAACTTTCATTGAAGTGTTTACATATAAAACTTGTTAATTCAATGAATCCATTCTATGTTTTGGATTATATAAATGAATTTATCACCCTCAAAAGCCTGGGAACTTCCATTGTGAAGTGTTCACATGTAAAACTTGATAATTCAATGAATCCCTTCCATTGTGAAGTGTTCACACGTAAAACTTGTTAATTCGATGAATCCCTGCCTAGAAAAACTACATATATGAATTTACCACCCTCAATAACCTCGAAACTTCCATTGTGAAGTGTTCACGTGTAAAACTTGTTAATTCAATAGAAAAATTAGATCGGGAAATAAACCGGAATTTTTCCCAAAAAATCTCACTTGAAGAGTACTTGATTTTATAATGTTAGATTTTATTATTATTATTTTCATTACTTGTACCAAGAGTCAAAACGTTCTCTAAAACTTAGTGAGTAAATATTGTGAGATAATGTTATGTTGATTTTCATGACGAGGAATTAAATAAACATATAATTATGTGACATATGAGAGGCTTGTTTTAATAAGCCTAGATCTATCTTAACTCTGATCTACCAAGGGCTAAGAGGGATCAAATCTCTTTTTACTGTAAAAGAGGTTTGCATTTTAAAATATTTGAACCCTCTTAGTACTTGGTAGATCGACAGTTAAAATGAATCTAGGATAGTTTTATTATTAATTAAAATAATTATATTTATAATTATTAATTTTATATTTATATTTTTAATTTTAATTTATGTGATTTGATGAGATGCAATTATTATCATTTATTTTAATTTATTTTATTTGTATTTGTATATCAATTTTATTTTGATCCAACCAAAATGTTTATAAGACATTACAACATCTCTACATAGCCCCTCTCTAAGAATTTTGTTTTCTATCTTTTATAATTTTTTAATCAAGCCCAAATGTAAATGTTTACATCACTACAACATCTTCCCCATACCTATTTTCTTTTAGATTTAATTTTAAAAATGTTATAAATAAAATTAAAGTTCAAAGGGCCTTGATAGATGGTGATTGGGTGCTTTGTTAAGGTACTCCCTAATATGAAGTCACTAGTTTAGTTCCTTGATCCAGATTTAGACATGAACACAACAAATTACATATATAACCATAAATACAAAGGTCCAACAGAAATAATACTTCATTACATTAATGTAAAATACTGAAATATGCTTACAGACACAAATTGAAATAAGCTAGCTCGGGTGATGGTAGCTTATCTCTGAGAAGAGAGGTGGTGGCTACATGCCTCTGAAATGTGTTATAATGAGGCTCAAGAACCTGTTTATTATTGAACAATAAGAAGAGAAAAAACCCTAAACAACCAAAACCCTAACTCGAGGAGATGTAACACCAAGAGCTTATGGGCCCTGTTGGGATTAGTTGGATAACCAACTTCCCAGGGTCACGACTTGGTCATATTATCTTGGTTTGATGCACATGATACCCTGTTGGAAATATCTCTCTAAGGACTACAAAGGAAAAGATCATTTGATTTAAATAATTTCTGGTACAATATTGCAAAAAAAACGTCGTTTAGGGCCTGAAAACGGCTCCAAAAGTTTAGGACCCTAAAAACCGCTAAAAATAATAAAATGGGTCATATTATCTTGGTTTGATGCACATGATACCCTGTTGGAAATATCTCTCTAAGGACTACAAAGGAAAAGATCATTTGAATTAAATAATTTTTGGTACAATATTGCAAAAAAAACGTCCTTTAGGGCCTGAAAACGGCTCCAAAAGTTTAGGACACAAAAAACTGCTAAAAATAATAAAATGTGCTACAATTAAGGAATCTAGAAAACTGAAAGAAGCAATGGTTGGGGTCCAAGTGGAATTGACGAGTGGCCACCAATATCCACCTAGATCATTCTTTGCTCTGATTGGGGTGATATATTTGACATGATGAAGATGTAGTCCCACCAAACTTATAAAAGAAAAAATTAAAATAAAATATTTTGATTTGAAAATGAGTTATGGTTTAGGTGAAAGTGGTATGTATAAGCCATGGGGTGAATATTCATGGTTAGGAATATTGATATATTGTATGTATTAAGTTTTAATTTAAAATATGTTATAAAATTAAATTAAAAAAAAAAATATTTATAAAATATTTTGATTTTGAAATGATTTATGGTTTTTGGGCATGTGGTATTGATAAGTGATGTTATTTTATTTTCCCGTGGTACTATAGCAAAGCCTCTTTAGAAGTTAATAATATCCATGGTAAAATGAGGTTGAATATTCATGGTCAAGAATCTTGTTATAATGTAAGTATTCAATTTTTATGTTCTTATTAATTAAGTTCAAATATAGTTATGGAATCATTATTTTAATTTATACCGTAAAATGGATCTTAGTTTATAACTACTATTTATATGATTTTTATACACTAATATTCTTTACCTGCAACTTTTTGGAAAGTTTTCATGTTTATTTTCTAATCTAATTTATCTATAATCCGACACAGATTCATTGAAATCACAAGTTTGATAGGTCGACTCTTCACAATCAAACTATCTCAAGTTTTTGAGAGTGTTCAATCGATATATGCAATAAAAAAACCAATTTAATCAACACAAACCAATATTTGGACAAAAACATTTTGTCAAACTTTGGCTAGAAATACCCTGGAAACTCCAAAAAGTCACAGTTATAGACTGCTACATTTATATATGCTTTCGGTTCAAATTAAACGCAATATGTTTTGGCCAAATCTTATTTTTTGTTGTTTAAAATGGGTTTTTGATTGCATATATGGATTTAACACCCTAAAAAACCCTTATTATGGAGAGTTTACAACTCAAACCTGTGACTCTAAGAATCCGTTGCTTGATTGTAGACAAATTATAGTACAAAATATGTTCAAAAACCTTGAAAAATGTAGAATAGATAGACTACGACTATATATATATATATATTAATTTATTTTATTTAAAAATTGTTTGTAATTTTATTATAAAAATAGAATTACAATATAAAAAGAAAAAATGAATTTAAAAAATGTTTACATCTAATGTCTAACATCATGCAAATCTCCCTTATACTCGATTGTAGAGTGTCTCTCCATGCATAAATCAAAACTTCTATAAGATGTTGTCACATAACGTTAATTTATGTTATATGACATCTCTCGAAAAAAACTAAATATGTGATAACCTTTAAAAAAAATTAAGTTCACATAAATGCATTTTAAACTTGAATTCATTATATAATAATAAAGATTCAATTTCTTAATGTGTATTTTTTTGGTTGCTTAATATGAAAGAATTACATGCAATTAAATATTTTTTTATATCTTTATAAATTTGATCCCTATTTACAAGTTATATGAGTTATATTGACTTTAATTTCGATATTCTGTATAACTGATCTAATATTGGATAATGTTTTGTTTTTGGATAAGTATCTTGTTTTTATAATATTAAAGTGAATTTGTTAAAGTTTATTAATTTTTATAACTTGTAAGAAATGTGAAAATGTATAAATTAAATGTTTAGTTTGAGGGCCTCTATGGTTTGAATGGGGACTACAATCTCATAAAATAGATAGGTTATTAATATATTCTTTACAAAGAGAGTATTTAGCATGCAAAACATTCAATGTTATAATATGAAATGGATATCTTTTGCCAACTATTAAAGTTGATGAGATTTTCTTAGATTAAGGAGACTATGGTGATTACAACCCCATAGCAACATATAGGCATAAAAAAAACTCAATGCTCTCATAGGAAATGCATATCTCTTGCTAGCTATAAAAGTTTCACAAGACAGGAAAAACAATGATGTTGGGATTCCTAGAAAAAATTAGGCCATGAATGTAGTTTGATATTTCCTGCAAGGTTATAGTATTGGATGGCTTCCACCATGATATTCCTTTTCTTCAATCTTGATTATCTGTAAGAAAAAATCTTGTTCTCCTTCGAGTAATCCTAAATGTTGTTTTCAGGTTTTACGTTGGAGGCATTACAAGTAAAGATATCCTTACTCAGGTAACCGATTACCTAAGACATTTTATCAATTGCTTCCCCACTTTACATGAAGCATTGCAATGAAGTCTAATCTCATTCCACTTTGCTCTATTTATTTATGGCAGTTAAGCTATGGAAGGCAACTACCAATACTGCCATTGGATAATGTCATATAATTCCCATGTTCTTCTTGACACGATATTATAAAATGCATTGGAGGGGCTTGATGAGTGCACATGGTTAAGGTTATTTCGCAGGAATTCCATATAAGTCTTTCCAATGCTATATAATTCTTGAATTCATATTGATCAGGGACTCAAGATAAGTTATGAGTTTAGATATTCGACATGCATCAAGTTCTAAGCATGATGATTAGTGACCAATACCCTCTTGAAAGTTTTTTCATCTGTTTACTATTTAAATGTATACAATTAATAAACAATTTCTTAGGAAGTGTATTCATGTCTCAACTGAGAGACCGCCACATGGGGCCTCCAATGCTATTGTTACGTACATTTATTTTTTTAATTTCATACTTTTAAGGTTACAATTAGTTCCTTTTTAAAAGAACATACTCTTGTCTTAACATCGATTTTCATTGCATAAACATTTTCCTTTTTCCTCATGTATAATGTTGCGTTATAAATTGTCTGTGTGTTCTAGAGAACCTTTTATTAAAATTTCTACTTTTTCTTCTTTCTACTTTGATAGGGTATCATTAGAAATGAGACTTGCATTTAGCCCATGGTCTCTTAATGTTGTAGAGGGTCGAGCCCTTGTTTTTCAAAATTGTTTGAGGTGCAAGGAATTTTAGGACTATTTAAGATTATGCATTAATATTGTACTCCCTTAGCTTCAAATTAGGGCCTCCTGCCTAGACGAGAATATGAATTTTGTACTATGGTTACAACTATTTTATGAATTAAACTATATTTTCTACATTTGATTATAATCTAGTCCAAGCTATCATTTCAATGTCATTAACCTTCAAACCCTAGAAGGTTGTTCTTTTGGTAGTTAATATGACACTTCTGTTTAATTACCTGTTTCTATATATTTGGTGCCCCTAGAGTAGTATCTTTTCTTCTACAATTTTTTTTCCTAGTTTAGCCACAATCGACATAATTTGCTCTCTATTATTAAATAATTTCTCTTTATTAAGGTTTTCAAGGTTGAAATCTTGCTCAGTTATACAAACATATTGTGGCACATAGGAAGTAGCATTAGGTGGCATGAAAATGTATTGATTTTCTATGATTTATATGTATATAGTCGGATTCTTATCATCAACTTCAATGTATTCGTTTTCCCACAATGTTCAGATAAAAAAATGAAAGTTTATCTTGATCGAAGTAAGGGATTGTTTCATAATAGTTCTTTTTTTTGTTTATAGTAGTTTGATGTACTTTCATTCTTTAGCTATTAGAATTGTTTATAGTTCCTTTTCTAGTTCTGTGGAATTACTTAAACAAATCTAGAATTCCCTTGAGTAGGGCCTATTTCTTGAGGCCTCCTTAGATTTCTAGTCCTCTATCAATTATAAGTTAGGATTGCTCAAGGCTACTCTTACCTGTGGCATGATGCTAACTTACTTCACTAGTTGGTTCCATAGTAGCCCTTTTTTCTTACACAATGACTACACATATTGTTATAATAGGTACTTATATGCATGAAACAAGAAAATACGAAAAAGAAAAATTCATTGTAAACATTAATTTAGGTACTTATCTCTAATCAACAGTTTGATTTAGGTACAAGATTATTAGTACAGAGAGTGCTCCACCTGACCAACAAGTGCTCTCTTTTCACAATAGGAACCCCCCCCCCACAAGCTAGTTTCCTTCCAAAAAAGTTGTTTGATAGTGACCTAATAAGGTATGTCCAAAGGCATCAAGACTTTACCAGTCCATCTTAGGAACTCAGACTCACAAAGGAATTCCACTAACCACCCACCAACTTAAGAGTGCACTAATTGGAAGCATCCTCTTAACCTTCAACAACGTCATGTTTCAAGTTCCATAGCTTAAATTTTTCATTCCTCTCTTGGACCTCCTCCAACTAGGCATCAAGCACTAGTAGAAAATGGTGAAATTAGTGACTAAGTGACTAAAAAAGTTAGTAACCACAACTTTTCCAAGTGAAATAATACAAAAAATTAGCAATATTAAGAGACTCAACTAAAAATGACTAAAATAAATGAATAATTTAGTATTGAGTTAAAATATATGACTAGCTAATAAGTAATACTACTAAAAATGACTAACGTGAATGACTAATTTAGTCTAGGAACAAAAATATGACTACCTAACAAGAGCTACAATAACATGAATTAGTCGTTTATGTTATTCATTTTAATTGTGTCACTTCAACGATCTAATCTTAGAAGTGATAGGAGATTCAAAGGCTTTTATAAAGTGGATGAAAGGTTATACTTCCTTATACACTTCTTTATTGGATTAGAGGATGATTATAATTATGGAACTTATTAGAATCTATAGGGCTATATCATTTGATCACATTCATAGGGAATTAAATTCAAGGGTTAACAAATGATTGAAAATGGGAGTGGGCCAACACCTCTTTTTGCAACACAACATGACCACCTATATATTTTGCAACACCCTTTCCAACTTATTTAGTGGGTTTCACATTTATTTCACATTTTTTCCGTCTTGCAAAGTGGTAGTGCTAAGGAATGGGTATGCACTTTGATCAATTAACGTTCAGTTAGTACCACTACTAATTTTCCTTCATGAAACTTGTCAAATGTCTTAAGTTTGCTTCACAACTTCTTATGGTGCTTAAATTACTTGTCTAAACATCTAATTGAGACTAAAACCTTCCCACTATTCTCTCATTAATCACTAAATTCCCATATTCTTGCTAGAGGTCTTTTTCATTACAATTGAGGGTGAGAAAGATTAATTTAGGGACTAAGGCTATTGGTTTCCTATCCTTACCATAAATAGACACTAACTCCCATATGTGGTGAGAAACACCTCCTACGGTTCCCATATCCCAACTTAAAACCCAAGATCCATTAAATAATGTCTATGTGGTTTTTAAGTCTAGCTCATAGCCCTTGATACTAAAAATCTTCTTGTAAGGCCTAATGCCCTTTTTTACTTCCCTTACCCATGTTACATTCCTTGACTCCTATACATGGTGTGAAAAAATTCCTAATGGAATCAATATCCCATATATCCCTAATATTATTTACAGAGGATCTATGTGGTTGTTCAATGCACAATTCATGGTCCTTAGGCATGAGAAGCTTCATTTTAGAAGTAAAGGCCCTTTTCTCCTTCCCTAATAGTACTAAGTCCTATTATGTAAAGAAAAATAATGGTGCCACTTTGGGTTAACTTAGGTTTTTTGCAAATATCACCTTAGGAGTAAATCCTCCCACTTTAGATTTCTTATTGAATCCTTGGGGTATCCCAAAGCACAAATTTATGGGGTCTTCTATGTGACTAGATCACTAGCACTAAAAACCATCATTACTTTGGATAGTTTAACATCTTGATGATCCCTATCATGTTGAACACAAATTTTGTATTCATTATTTCTTTCATTGCAAAACCTCCAATATATATTTATGGTGTTCATGAGCCTACTTTTGATTCTCTTCTTTACGGAAACAATATTGTCTTCAACGCCATTATTCCTACGTTTGCAACTATCATTTTTCACTTCTATCCCAATAGGGAAGTAGCTTTCCTCGATGAATGGCTACAGAAAAGCGACCCTATGATCCAATCATTCATGTCATCGATGCAGTACCAACATGACATGAAAACTCAATGGCCTATAATATCCATACACTCTATTATGGTTTTCATAGATACCCAACCTATGACAACGAGTTGCATTCTATTACCAAAGCTTGTAAGTAGTGGAAGAATTATATTCAAGTCTATTGTGATATGTTGCACTCACATGCTTATCTGAGTGTTGAGAAGCATACTTTCATCACACTTTGTTTAATCCACTCCTTAAATTATCACTTCAAGGGAATTCTACAACCGTGTTTTTTAGGTTTGAGATTGATATCCTTCTACCAAAAACAAAAGACATTTTTATATCCTAGTTTTATTTATCTTTTCCCTCTTTTTTCTCATTTCATTTTCTTATATGTATGTGTGGAGATGTAAATACCTTTGTTATCTTTTATAGGAGGATCATGACATTCTAGGTGAATAAGGAGTCCTAACCCCTTTCGATGTGTTTGCATGTTATTTAATCTCTTTTTCGCATATTCTAATAACATGGCACATTATAGATCTCACATAATCATGGCCTATTGTTCTCCTAGGAGGTCAATCATTCTTCGTTCTACTACCTTAACTTTAACACTAAACACAATTGTAAATATCCTTCAAATGCTTGAACATTAAACAAAATTGGTAATAAACTCCATACAAGGGCCACTTTGATATTCTTGACAAAAATTAAAAATATGTTTAATTTTAGAACATAATCTAAAATGATGTTTAATTGATTTAATATTTTTATTTGTTAATATAAAAAATTCATTAAGTATTGAAATTCCAAAAATATATAAAAAAGGGAAAATTGACTTCCGTATAAATTACCACTAATATTTTTTGGTTTGCTAAGTTGTTTGAGTCTTGAGATGACTTTGCACTTAACCTTTGGCTTGAGTAATCATGACCCATGGACATCTAAGTTATTAAAATCATGAGGGGATCACTCCTAGCCTCGGCCACACCACCCTTAACATGACCATATTTTTGCATATAGAGTTTAAAAGCAGTGACCTTAACACCACATAATGCCTTAACAATACACCTTATCATCATCTATTCTATGCCCCATAGACATAAATTACCACTAATTATTTTAGATAATTTACTTCTATTTATATGGCTTATAAATTTTAATTAGAAATAATTGCTTCAATACCATATCTCCCCTTGATAATTTAATCCATTGTATATTAAAATCCTTAATTGCACCAAAGGTGCCCCCTTTTTTAAATTGGTGAGGCTAAGCATTGTCTAATACCCTTTTCAACTCCATTTGAAATATGTCCCAATGTACACCTATCAAGATTTCCATTGTTATCATCTGAATTCTATTGTTGAGGACTTTTGGGAGACTTGCTCATGCCTATCAAATAAATTCTTGGTAGTTTGACCATGGAATTGGTCCAAATTACTCCAACAAATTATTACTCCAATAAATTATGGATTTAGCATGATAAGAATAATGGAATAAGATACAAAAATTACATAAAACTATCAAAAACAACAATCATCCACAAGCATTATACAACTCTTTAAAATTTTTCTAACAAACTCAAAAATATAA